>CM054131.1:87902132-88114632 GCA_028751855.1 Ambrosia trifida
AAGTTTAATGTTATAAAAACTTAGGATAATTTTTGTGGAAATTTAAAAGATCGTTTTGATATTTTAATGGATTTTTATAAATAAAATGGAATAAACTTGATTTATTTATTAGATATATTAAATAAATAAATTTTTGAAAATTAAAAATTGGGTGTTGAACTTTTTCATCAGATTAACATAATATAATTTTTGTAGAATTTATAAAAGTGTTTTAGTATTTTAAAACGAATTAAAAAAAACATACAAATAAATTATATATATGAATGTTGTTTAAGAAAAAAAAGAAAAACTTGTTTGTGCCGGGTATTGAACCTGCGTGGACCGGGTATGATGCACCAGACACAACCACTTGGTCCAGACCAGTGGTTGTGTTTTGTTTTAATTCGTTTAATATATATATCATATAAAAATCGTGTTCTTCCCCAATTTAATAAGAACAAGCCCTAGATTATTCAATCGAGTGATTTACCCAATGTTAATCAAATTAAACATAGGGTAAATACTGTATAGAGGCCGATGATCAAAACCCACTAAATCAATTAAACTTACAAAGCTGTTATGATGTCGATTGATTGGTCAACTCGAAAGTCAAAGCATGATCGCAAATTTCAAGATCAGAGGGTGATTCAGAGGGATTTGATGGTTGAGAAAAGTGTATGAGCGAGTTGTAATGGTTTGTGAACGTCCAATTTATAGGGAATGGGTCTGAATCGTTAATTTGGCAATGGTTGACCATGCTTTAATGTTTGACGCGTATAAGATCAAATTTGGTATGATTAAGCTTGTAATTGGACGGGTATTGATGATTGATAGGCCGGTAATCACGAAACGATGGTCAACCATGGTTAATTACACAATAATTTCGCTAATTGATTGGTCAACAGAGAAGAAAAAGAAAAAAAATAAAAAAAAATCTGCTGCTGCTGCTGATCGCTAATCAGGGAAGGGAAAGAAGAAATATGAAAGTGGGGTTAAATAAATTTTCTGCTGGGTTTAAATCATAACAAGCGTGTGGAGTAATGGGTAGTGCGCGCGTGTGTCTGGGTAGTGACTCGGGTTCGAAACCCGGGTGGAACAAAATTCTTCCCTTTTTTTTTAAAAACAGAATAGGAGGGGGCAAAAGGGTTGGGCCGGGTATGGAGTTTGTTGGGCCAGACATGGGGACCTTTACAAGGGTGTTGGGTTGGGTTAACATGGTGTGTTTTGTTTATGGGTTTAGTCATCACAACATTTAAACAAAATTATTATTATTATTATTATAAACTTTTATATATATATATATATACATATATATATAAATATAAGTTGTGTGGTCGGAAAAAAATTAAACTTAGGCACCTTATGAACGATAAAAAAAATATTCGTATTAAACTTTGAAAACTTTTGCGATGTTACACTGTAGAGATTGCTGACGATAAATTGATTAAAGCCACTCATGTTTTTAAAGGCTGTAAACTTGAACTAGCGGGTCATTCACTAGATATAGATCTTATGCCAATTACCCTGGGTAGTTTTGATGTCGTAGTAGGTATGGATTGGTTGTCCCATCATCGAGCTGAAATAGTCTGTTTTGATAAGATTGTCCGTATTCCCCTTCCCTGTGGTGAGATCTTATCTGTTCAAGGCGAGAAGCATAATGCGCCTTTGAATATCATCTCTTGCATGAAAGCCCATAAGTTTCTTCGAAAAGGCTATACCGCAATTCTGGCACTCGTTACCTCAACTCCTACTGAGGAGAAGAAGATTGAAGATATTCCTATCGTCCGTGACTTCCCTAAAGTATTCCCTGATGAATTACCCGGTTTACCTCCGCAACGGCAAGTGGAGTTTCGTATTGACCTTGCACCCGGTGCGGCTCCTATTGCTAGAGCTCCATACCGTCTTGCACCTCCAGAGATGCAAGAACTTTCCAACCAACTGCAAGAACTTCTTGAGAAGGGTTTTATTCAACCAAGCTCATCCCCGTGGGGAGCTCCTGTCCTATTTGTCAAGAAGAAAGACGGGACTCTTCGCATGTGTATCGACTACCGTGAACTCAACAAGGTGACGATTAAGAACCGTTACCCCCTCCCTCGAATTGACGATCTGTTCGACCAACTCCAAGGGTCAAGTTTTTACTCGAAAATCGATCTAAGATCCGGTTATCACCAACTCAGAGTTCAAGAAGAAGACGTTCCGAAAACTGCTTTCAGAACTCGTTATAGCCACTTTGAATTCTTGGTCATGCCTTTCGGTTTAACCAATGCTCCTGCGGTATTCATGGATTTGATGAACCGTGTATGTAAACCCTACCTTGATAAATTTGTTATTGTTTTCATCGATGACATTCTAATCTATTCTAAGAACAAGGATGACCATGAGGAGCACTTGCGCCTAGTCTTGGAACTTCTGAAGCAAGAGCAGCTTTATGCAAAATTCTCTAAGTGTGACTTCTGGTTGCGGGAAGTCCAATTCCTCAGGCATGTCGTTAATGAAAAAGGGATACATGTTGATCCAGCCAAGGTTGAGGCTATCAAAGACTGGGAAGCACCTAAAACTCCAACTGAGGTGCGGCAATTCTTAGGTCTAGCCGGCTATTATCGTCGTTTCATTGAGGGATTTTCCAAAATCGCTCAACCTCTTACTGCTCTAACCCATAAAGACAAGAAGTTTAATTGGGGTGACACTCAAGAATCCGCATTTCAGTTATTGAAGCAAAAGCTTTGCACTGCACCTATCTTGTCCTTGCCTGAAGGTTCGGATGACTTTGTTGTTTACTGTGATGCATCCATTCAAGGTCTCGGTTGTGTTCTGATGCAACGCGAGAAGGTCATTGCGTACGCATCTCGCCAGTTGAAAATCCATGAAAAGAACTACACTACCCATGATCTAGAATTGGGAGCGGTGGTGTTTGCTCTTAAGATTTGGAGACATTACTTGTACGGTACCAAATGCACCATCTACACCGATCACAAGAGTCTCCAACACATCTTTGATGAAACGGACTTGAACATGCGACAACGTCGCTGGGTCGAGCTCCTTAATGACTACGATTGTGCAATCAAGTACCATCCCGGTAAGGCAAACGTCGTGGCCGATGCCTTAAGCAGGAAGGAATCTTCTAAACCTAGTAGATGTCGATCTCTTCAACTTACCATTCATACTGGTCTGCCTGACCGAATTCGTGCTGCTCAACAAGAAGCTTTAAAGGTAGAGAACATTAAAACTGAAACCTTGCATGGTGCTGGCAAACACCTTGAACTTAAATCTGATGGAATTCATTATTTCATGGAACGGATTTGGGTTCCACATTTTGGCAATCTCAGAGAACTTGTGATGGACGAAGCACACAAGTCTCGATACTCTATTCATCCCGCATCTGACAAGATGTATCATGATCTTAAGGTACTCTACTGGTGGCCTAATATGAAAGCTGAAATAGCCACCTATGTCAGCAAATGTCTGACCTGTGCAAAGGTCAAAGTCGAATACCAGAAGCCATCTGGTATGCTCCAGCAACCCGAACTCCCAATGTGGAAATGGGAGCGAATCACAATGGACTTCATTACCAAACTACCGCGATTGCCTAGCGGTTGCGATATGATTTGGGTTATTGTAGACCGTCTGACCAAATCCGCACACTTCCTAGCGATAAAGGAAACCGACAAACTAGAGAAATTAGCTCGTCTTTACATTAAGGAAGTTGTCACTCGTCACGGTGTGCCAGTCTCTATCATTTCTGATCGTGATGCTCGTTACACGTCTCGCTTCTGGAAAACCTTACACAAGTCCTTGGGTACTCAATTGGATATGAGTACTGCTTACCACCCGCAAACGGATGGCCAGAGCGAGCGAACAATCCAAACTCTTGAAGACATGTTGCGAGCGTGTGTCATCGACTTCGGCAACGGTTGGGAGAACCACTTAACCCTGATAGAATTCTCCTATAATAACAGTTACCACACCAGCATAAAGGCAGCTCCGTTTGAAGCACTGTATGGACGGAAATGCCGATCTCCTATCTGTTGGGCTGAGGTGGGTGAAAGTCAACTCACTGGCCCGGAACTTGTGCACGAAACCACGGAGAAGATCGTGCAAATTCGTCAGCGTATGGCAGCAGCTCGTGACCGACAGAAGAGCTACGCTGACAAACATCGCAAACCATTGGAATTTCAGGTCGGCGACAGAGTTCTCTTAAAAGTCTCACCTTGGAAAGGTGTTATTCGTTTCGGTAAACGAGGAAAGCTGAACCCCAGGTATGTTGGACCTTTCGAGATCGTGGAAAGGATTGGTCCAGTAGCCTATCGACTTAATCTCCCAGAGGAACTAAAAGGCGTTCACAATGTCTTTCATGTCTCAAATCTAAAGAAGTGTCTGTCTGATGAGACACTTATTGTTCCTCTGGAAGAAATACAAATCGATGAAAAGTTGCGTATCGTCGAAGAACCAGTCGAAATCTTGGATTACAAAATTCGAAGCCTTAGAAAAAGCAAGATCCGTATTGTCAAAGTTCGTTGGAACTCAACACGTGGACCAGAGTTCACATGGGAACGAGAGGATCAAATGAAGCTTAAGTACCCACACCTATTTCCACCACCAAAACCAAGGGCTGCTAAAGCAGATTCAATTTCGAGGCGAAATTCCCTTCAACAAAGGGATGGTGTGGCAACCTGAAAATTTTCTTTCACTTTCTTAGCAACGTTGAGCAATTTTCGGGACGAAAATTCTTTCAACAAGGGGATGATGTGACACCCGACAGATTCAGGTTAACTTTTTATTAACATTTACTACTTACCTTGGGTTACTTTTATATATTTAATTTAATTCGGATGAATTAAGTTGGTTAAATATATACGAACAGATAATTCGGTTAATTTTCAGAACACACACGAATACTAGACCCTGAACGTTGGTGAATGTCAAAACAAATAATCATAAAATAACTCATTTGATGTTATTTGCAATTATGTGTATACGTGAAATTATTTGGTAGTAGTTAGAAATAATTATTGTTGTGGGAATACGCGATCAGGTCCGTGACCGACCCTAAGTGGACTGTGCACCATAGACAAGTTATAAAATATTTGGGTCAAATATTTTATAGGTTAATTATTATTTATTAATTAAAGTATTTCTATTAATAAAAAAAAAAACAATTGAAGTGTATGTCACATGTGGCGCAGAAGTCAAAACAAACAAACTTTAATGTTTGTAGTTGATTTGAATTCAATAAACGACAAAAAAATAATAATAATAGAATAGAACAAAGAAAAGGGGAATGGGAGGCCTTGCGTGGACATGAAGCAGAGCAGTCATGGGCTGCTGCAAAAAAAAAAAAAAAAAAAAAAAAAAAAAAAAAACCCGGCCCAAACACCCTTTATAGGCCCAGTTCGCTAGCAGTTTTTATAAACTCGATTTTAATAACTTTTTAACATTATAACTCAACCCTAATCAGCTCCCACCTCCTAATTACGAAATTTAAAACCCCTAACCTCTGCCCTAATCAAGAATCATCAATTTTGGAGCTTAAGTTGGTCTAGGATCATTATTTGAAGAGCTTGAGGTGTGTAAACATGATCTTTATGTTTTAATTTCCTTTAGTTATGATTAATTCTTATTTTTGTCCATGAAACCTCAAGTCCAAATCTGATCAAAATTATTTTTATCAACTAATAATGATTAAAAGATGATTATTATATGTTTGTATTGGGTTTTGATGAGGAATTTTATATATAAAATCATATGGTGCATGTCATAGCCAAAACTTTGATATTTGTGTACACCCTAGATCTTAGAACCTTGATGTTGTAACTTGTATGATGTATTATTGTGATCATGTTATGATTATTTTAAAAGGTTAACATGCATTAGATGATGATTTGACGTGATTTGAAATTATTATTATGAACCTGCCCAAGAAGGAAACTTTACTGATTTTTAGATTTTGAAATTGAGATCTAAGCATGTTATAGAACATGTAATGTTAGGATATGCTTAGGAATGATTATTTATTCATACTAGAATATTCGTTTTGTTAAAAACAAAGCTAGAGTCATAACTTACTAAAAAGAGAAACTTTTTACGTGCACTGTGTTCATCTTGTTCATGGGTTACCTAATATGAAAAGTTTGCATGTTGTGTGAGTTACGGATTGTATGTGGAATGTTGTATGACTTATTAATGTTATAGCACACTAGAAATAAGTTGTATG
Organism: Ambrosia trifida; assembly: GCA_028751855.1. Lineage (NCBI taxonomy): Eukaryota > Viridiplantae > Streptophyta > Magnoliopsida > Asterales > Asteraceae > Ambrosia > Ambrosia trifida. The sequence goes on from CM054131.1 coordinate 87,908,323, forward strand.
CCTAAAACCCAAACTTGGAAATTTTAACAAAGCTATCATATTATGTATTTAGCTAACATGTTAGTACACTAGGATTTCATGTTTGGGTGTAACTTGTAATTCTAGGCTTTTCCGACTTGTTCAAACATAAAACACTTAACAGATCACCAACGGGTCGTCGGGTCAAACTCAGTCAAACTTGGTCAAACAGATTTTATAAACACAAACTAAGTCATTGATTTGGAGTCAATGGGTTAATTGGACAAACAAAAATGTTGGACAAACATTTATAGGTTGTTATATTATAGGTTTCCAGTAGTTGGACACTTATTTTATTACACCTGGTTTATTAGCACGCAAAGCAAAGGTGAGTTTCACGGCCCCTTTTACTGTTTTCCTGTTGGGGGAGAGACATGCTACACAAACACACGAACATTGTGGATCACATGTACTATTATATCACTTGTTTACTGTAGCGTAACTTTCATTCTTAAGTCCTTACATTGTAAACCATAGAATGTGTAACATAGCGAGGAGATGTGAATAGATCTATTGGGTCTGACAAGCCCCACCTGTGTCAACTGGAGGTTGAGCAGGTGCATATTGTCCTAAACAGTCGTCACCGTTGAATGAGCGGTGGCGGAAGGCAAACAACTACCAACAGTCAGCAATGGTTTATGTACGCTTAGTAACTTGTTAATGTCTAGCTAGCATTGGATATAATTAGTAAATAGATGTGAGTCTATGCAGACAAACAGACAAACGGATTTCCTTACATTAAAACCTGTGAATTCACCAACTTAATTGTTGACACACTTTAGCATGTTTTCTCAGGTCGCTAAAGGTATCGCTGCTAGGATGCACTTGGAGTCTCACTTGCATCACAAACATTTCCTTTCAGTTTTCAAACTTTTTATTTTATTATGATGGTTTTGGTAAACTCGTACTGTTTTACGAGATGGTTTGCATGAACTTTATTTACTGCTTCCGCGAAACTTCTAAACTTTTGAACTTTGAAAACTTTTGGTTTATTACGTATGATTTTGATAACATATAGAGGTCGTTCATTCGACCGTTGACTAGATCCTGGTTTGTCACGCGCCTCGCGGTAAAACCCCGCAGTGGAAATTTGAGGGTGTGACATTACGTGATCCAGATGATCACTTGCATGCTTTTGACTGCGCAGGCAGCTCTAAACTTTGGCCCGTACAAGCCTGGTGTCACGTGTTTGTTCAAACACTGATAGGATCAACTAGAGTTTGGTATGAAAGTTTGCCCGTCGGAAGCCTGGTGGACTTCGATGATCTTATCCGGGAATTCAAAAATCACTTTTCACACTTACGCAAGCATAAGAAGGACAAAGCACACATTCTGTTGTGCGCACGTCATGAGAACGAGTCGTTAGAAGACTACATAGTGCGGTACAACAAAGAGGCTCTCCAATTAGGTTGCGAAGAAAAACTTACCCGTGCAGAATTCATTCACGGGGTAAGGAACGATGATTTAATGAAATACCTCACCGGAAAAGACGGTGTACCCACTACTTGGGATGAAGTAATTGAAGCCGCGAAAGTTTACGCATTGTAACATCACGTATTTTTTTCCCAATCTTTAAATTAATAAAATCACCTTTTTACCTATCTTATACTTCTTTTGTACAAATATAACCATGTCTAAATATTATTATTTTTTTCAAAACAGTCTTATTTCGGATTTTTTTAAAGTTTGTAAAAATTCAAACAAATACAAAAATTTCGTCAACAAACTATCTAATTTAACCTTTTTAGTTATTTTATTTATTTATATAGTAATAATAATAACCATTCTTTATAAATAATAGTAACAATACTTGATCATATTATATGACCAAAAGGATAGAAGACTACTTTTCCCTCGTGAAACTCTAGCCATAAAATGACAAACACATATATGCATATTTTCTTACATTTATTATTTACAAGCAAAAATAAAACACAATAATATCAAAACAAGAGCAGCCCAAAACTTTTCCACTAACCAACAAATTATTTTAAAGAGCTCTTCTTCTACATTGAAACTCTAGCGACCAAAGTGGCGAAATTTCTGCCTTCTACATCGATGTTCTAGCGACCCAAAATCCAGTCAATTCAATCACCAAAGCTTACCATATTAACTCCTAAAATCATACCTAAAATCATACCGTGATTTATGAAATCATAATACATGTTTTGAATTGTCAAAATCTTTCAAAAAAAAGAGCTCATATCACGCCCGAAGTCTATGGAAATTACCAAACTGACTCACACATGTTAAAACCTATATTAACGGATACGACGTTTTGTAAAAGCATCATCACTTGTGACTCGTAGGATTCCACATCACGTACACAATCTCTCTCGACATCCTTTGTTTCTACGACCAACCCAATCGAACAAAGAGATCCATCGTCGCCCCACATTTTTCTTTTTCGAGTCACCAACAACTACTTTTTTATTAGTCGCCCACCATGGCGAACGGAGCCGGTTTGACAGATCATCACATGCCAAGCGAGGCACCACCGCCTATGGGTTTTCGTTGTATTCAGTTAGAACGTGACCACTGTACACCACAACCATGTTATTGTCCGTCGTAGTTCAAGTCACCATCATACCAAAAACCCCGTGTTAGGAACCATTCTCTCGTGTCGCCCATTTTATTGTTACCGATCATCGGCGCCACACTGGTCACGCTTGATTTCTGCAATACACTTCCGCTAACGGAGCTCCATTACTTTTGTTTTGAAACTTTTCGGCCACCATTCCTCGTTGTAAGGTAACTTTCTACAAATTGAGAAATAACACGCTTCTTTATAATTTGTATGAGTCTGAATTGATCAATATATAAATATGTCCACTTTCCAAGCTCTTGCTCTCAAAAGTCTTGGGAGCTAATTTTTAGTCCATATACACTTGTTTCAAATTCTTGGATCTGAACTACTACTTGAGTCACTAGAAATTTTATGATACAATATATTTAATTAAAAAAAAAAGATTACATTATAGTATTACTATTAATGATGGTGTATAATATGTGGTTTAACCTCAACTTGCAAAGTTTTATTAAATCTAAAAGTTTTGTAAATTATAAGTTTGATGAATTAATTGCTTACTGTTATGATAATTAAGTTTAATTTTAAAAAAAATGTTTATGAATTACTACTTAATCACTATGCAAGAAGGTTATCCAAAATTACAAAATAGAATATAGACGTATTATTACTATATGTAAGAAAAATCTTATAACACACAAAAAAAAAAAAAAAAAATAATAATAATAATAATAATAATAATAATAATAAACACCAAAACTCACAAGCCACTACGAGATTTAGACTCAAACTTAACTCTACCGGTTGATATTTAGGTTCAAGCGTAATTCACTCATTTTCGTTGATTCGTGTAAGCTTAACATCACAATTAACTGTAAGTATTTCCTATCCCCCTTTTGCTTTTATTCATTTTTTGGGTGTTACATGTACACGTATACAAAATACACATACAAGTTCACATATTTACAATACAATTCTAGTACATTGTGCATTTGCTTACATACGTGCTTTATGCTTAGACATCACATGTAGAATACATTTGTACTTAATGAAATCATTAACCATGTACAAGCCGACCTTAACATTGGATAGCGCTATTGGATTGACAAGCAACCTAGGTGATTCTCCCCATTTTTCATCGGAGAATCCATGGTCATTGTTAAGTTATTATCCAATTATTTGGATAAGTACACCGCCATTCATTTAGTACATTATACAGTCACAGGATTGATTTCACTCATTTGTATGATACATAGTTTACATAATTGCACTGTAGTTTTGCACTTGAATTGTATACCATTTTCCAACTTACTATATGTATTAAAACTAGGAATGCTCACCAACATTTCTTATGTTGACAAAACTTATTTTGTACATGTTTCAGGTGCAGTTTGATCTTAGTTCCATAGCATTGGATTTTAGTGCTTGCTTTTAATAAGTTATTTCAATTTTCATGTTCCGTTCAGACTTTTGTATTTTTCCCATTTGGCTCAGCTCGGTTCGATTCTGAACCGTTGCACACCCCTACTTTCAACGCATTAGTATTAGCAGGTCATGATAAAAACTTTGATTTGGGAGTTAGATATATAACCTTTTTTGCCAATTGAATTATAGTCTAGTGGTATCATGTGGATGGGATAAGGCTTAAGACCATTCGGTTATGAGTTCGATTCTCATAAGGGAGTTTTCCCAGACTTATTGAGTTTCCTTCTGAATTAGTGTATAAGCATTATTGTCTAGTGAAGATGGATAGATCGAGTGGTTCAGCTGGTGGCATGATGATACTCCAGTGGTCCGTCAGTGACAAGGTTGTCCTCGAGAACCTTACAAAAATATTGGGCCCCGAGCGACATAAAAAACTGGGCCCCTATTTGTTGGTAAATAAGAATGATAAAAAAAAATAAAATAAAATACATTTTAGTGCTAAAACCAAGCCTTGAATTTGAGACCTTTGCATTAATTTAAGATGGTTATTCTAACTCCACTAATAAGATTTTTGTATAAGAAATAAATATATATTCTAAATATAGAATTTCACACACACACACATATAGGTCAAGTATAAAATGAAAACCCTCTTAAGTTGAGAAAACCATTGAAAACACATGTAAAAAAACATTATTTTTTTTTAAAAAAAAAAGTAACCAATGTAAAATACATGTTTTTAAGCATTTTGGGCAAAAATAAAAAAACGCCAACGGGATTTTTTTAAAATAATAAACAAAGTTGCGCCGAAAACATATGTTTTCAGCTATTTAGCTGTTGTAAACATATGTTTTCAGCAACTTTGTTTATTTTTTTGAAAAAAAAATCCCATCGGCGCTTTTTTTATTTCTTTTGGCCCAAAACGCTTAAAAACATTTATTTTACATTGGTTATTTTTTCAAAAAAAATAATAATAATGTTTTTACATGGGTTTTCAAAAGATTTTCTCAACTCAAGAGGGTTTTCATTTTATACTTGACCTATATGTGTGTGTACGTGTGTGTGTGTGTGTGTGAAATTCTATATTTAGAATATATATTTATTTCTTATACAAAAACCTTGTTAGTGGAGTTAGAATAACCATCTTGAATTAATGCAAAGGTCTCAAATTCAAGGCTTGGTTTTAGCACTAAAATGTATTCTATTTTATTTTTTTATCATTTTTATTTACCAACAAATAGGGGCCCAGTTTTTTCTGTCGCTCGGGGCCCAATATTTTTGTAAGGTTCTCGGGGACGACCTTGTCACTGACGGACCACTGGAGTATCATCATGCCACCAGCTGAACCACTCGATCTATCCATCTTCACTAGACAATAATGCTTATACACCAATTCAGAAGGAAACTCAATAAGTCTGGGAAAACCCCCTCATGAGAATCGAACTCATAACCGAATGGTCTTAAGCCTTATCCCATCCACATGATACCACTAGACTATAATTCAATTGGCAAAAAAGGTTATATATCTAACTCCCAAATCAAAGTTTTTATCAAGACCTACTAATACTAATGCGTTGAAAGTAGGGGTGTGTAACGGTTCAGAATCGGACCGAGCCGAGCCAAATCGGAACCATTTAGTGCTAAATATAAGGGCGGACGGGGTGCTACCAGAATTCCGCACGGGTACCCCACTACCAGCACGGTAACACCGCCGCCACCCGTGTTGGTAGGGGTCCCGTTGTGACATCCGTCACTTTTCTCATTTATTTTAACATTTCTATGTACGTTGAAACCTCAATTAATACGACGATGCATTTTTATCATTTTCGAACGTTCAAAAAAAAATATTCTATGACACATTCGGGTTTATATAATCATACTATATGCTTTTAACGATATAAAAATAGATGAAAAACTGTTTAAAAATAAAAGGCTTGGGCCGGGATTCGAACCCGGGCCCATAGCCGGTTCACAACACATACACGATCCAACCAACTGAGCTATACCATATTCCTGTTTCTAAACCCACACGAATTAATTATATACCATGTATAAAATCGAACAGTTTGACTAGAAAAAGTCAACTGCGTAGATCAAGCATCATCTACAATCATTCATACGCGCTAACTGATTCATATATGGAATGGTGTTGACTGCTTTGACTAAGTCGCACCATTTACACGTATAATTACAGTCAAAACCTTCCAATTTTCGACCAATTATCCGCGTCATTATCACCTTATGAGTCAAACCTTACCAAATCATTAATCCGACCCTCACACTATAAATTGAGCCTCCTAATACACTCTCCAATCGCCGAAAACCTCCTCTCTATCTCCAATTTCTGTTAACAACCTGCATTCGAAGCTTTTTGTGATCGTGTTGACTTTTCTGTTGACCGAAGCATTATACCCGATACCATTATTGTAAGTTCTTTTTTTTTGGTGGGGTTTACTCATCGGCACCATACGATCAAGAGCCCCAAAGATTCAGGGGCTATTGATCACTAATTGTGGTGATTGAAAAATCTAGGGCTCGAATCAATTGAATTGGGGAAGAACATGAATCGCAGACAATGTATATAGTTATTTTGAAACGCAAAATGTACAACCAACTGATCTAGATCAGTTGGTTTACCCCCTTTGTTAAATAATCAAAACCGGCCAGTGGCCAAGGTTCGATTCCCACAGACAACACTTAATTTTTTTCTTAATTTAAAACCATTTACCCATTAACACAATTAACCCTTATAACTAATTCAAATCCAAAATAATTCGTTCTTAGGGTGTGGCTCAGTTGGTGGCCATGCTTGTGATAAAACTCGAATCGGCCAGAGGCCCGGGTTCGACTCCCATAACCAACAAACATTTTTTTTCCCTTTTTATATATATACTTAATATATTAAATCTTTTAAAATAGTTTTTAAATACTAAAAGTGGTTTATAAATTCTACAAAAATTACTGTATGACCTTCTAATGGTAAGGTTCATTGTAAAATTTAGTTTTTCAAAAATAATTTATTTAATATATATTATAAATATTACAAATTTATTCATTTATAATTGTAAAATTCAATAAAAATATCTAAACGATTTTATTAAATCCCACAAAAATTATTCTAAACTTGTATAGCAATAAACATTTCAGAAATAATTTTTATTTCAGAAAAACCGTTCATTTTATATTTTTAATTAATTTTTGTTAGTTTTAATCATAAATAAATCATAATAAATTCATTTTTCAATATTTTTGCACCAAAATTTTATATAAATTATTTCTATTTATTTAGAACTGAAACACAATTTTTAATTCAAAAATTCTTTAATTTTAATATTTTTAAATATTAAAGTTATATTTTGACAATTTGAAATAAATAGATTAAATATTCTATTTTCAAGAAAATAATTTTATAAAAATTATTTTCATACTTAAAACTTTATATTGTGACCAACATTAACTTAAAAATTTACAAACAGACTTTTGTTTATTTATTTATTAAATTCTTAAACAATTTGATTATTAACCAAACAAATACTTATCCCCAATTCGAAACCCTAGAAATACATGTATCCTAGAATTATTTCCCTTACACGTTATCAAATTCTTTAGGTTAATCCTTTGGGATAATTCCAACTCAAATTATGTTGTCCAGTTGAATTTCAAGCTATTACGTGAACAGTGAGTACTTCCTATCCCCTTTTTGCTTTTATTCATTTTTGGGGTGTTACATGTACACTATTACAAATTTCAAATACAAGTTTACATTTTCACAATACAATTCTAGTACTATGTGCATTGCTTACAACGTGCTTTATGCTTAGACAATACATGTGGAATACATTTGTACTTAGTGAAATCATTAACATGGTACAAGCCGACCTTAACATTGGATAGCGCTATTTGGATTGACAACCCGCCTAGGTTGATTCTCCCCCTTTTTCATCGGAGAATCCGTGGCCATTGTTATGTTATTATCCATTTATTGGATGAGTACACCGCCGTTCATTTTGTACATTATACAGTCACAGGGTTGATTTCGCTCATTTGTATGATACATAGTTTACATATTTGCACTGTAGCTTGCACTTGAATTGTGTATCTTTTTAACTTATTATATATATTAAAACTAGGAATGCTCACCAACATTTCATATGTTGACCAAACCTATTTTTGTACATGTTTTCAGGTGCAGTTTGATCTAGTGCTTTAGCAAGGGACTTTTAGTGCTTTATTTTAAATCAGTTATTTCAATATTTACGTTTCAATAGACTTTGTATTTTCCATTTCTATGTAAGACAAATTTTGGCTTATTCAATAATATTTACATTTTAGTACCATGTGCTTTTGAACAATCGTCACTACGTGACACCTCGATGATTCCGCCATCGGTTGGGGTGTTACAGATTGGTATCAGAGCCATGGTTATAGGGAACTAGGTTATTAGATAAATTGGCCTAGACTATAACCGAATTTCAACTTTTAGGTACAACATTTCCTAATTTATCATTCCCCTCATTTCCCTCCACTTTCCTCCCTCAATCTTTCCCCTTCTTCTCCATTTCTCCTCATCTTTCATCATGGTGTATAGAGATGGTGTCCTACAAGGAGTGGAAAGACTACATCATCATGGAGCGGGAGCAGTACCTTTCATGAAGACACTCTTAGGCATAATGCCTACTCTTATTTTTGTTCCTTCAAAGTTGTTGAACTTTAATGAGTGTGATGAGGACACGTGCAATCTGGAAGGGTGGATGCCTGTACACTGGGTTTTCTGGCATAGGCAAGCATAGCGCATAAATCCATTTACGGACCTGTTATGCTTACGTGGGGATTCCTGGAGTGAGTGTCCACTTATAGGCTAAAGCATGTCTTCTTTGATCACCATTGGGTTCAATTCCTTTGAAAAGTCAACGTTCTTGTTGGGCTTTATAGCTAGACAAGGGCAATCCAAGCATTTTATGCAAGTTTTTCAATGATACACTCTTATTTCACATACAATATCTTGTATTCATTAATCATTTGTACAATTATACACTTACATTTTATTATCTCATAATTTTTCATTGACTGCTGAAGAAACAATAAGTATACCGGAGATTACGTGTAATCTCCGGGTGGTTAATACTTACGTAACTACAAGGTTAATCCTTTACCCAAACCGTAATGGCAACCCGAGAGAGTGTTAATGTGAGTAGTGTGTGTGAAGACAAGGGATTTAAGTGGTTCGGTCGTTAACGACCTACGTCCACTGTAAGTACGCCGGAATATTATTGCTAACAAGGGAGATTACAAGTTGAGAGTGTAGTGGTTACGGCTATCTTTCTGAATGAATACAAGGATTGTGTCTGATCCTACTTATAGGCCTAATAGTGGGCTGCATGGGAGGCCCACAGGTGACTTCATTGGCTTGGGCCCAACCGAGGCCCAAGTCCATGGTCTTCCTTGAAATGGCGGGAAAGGGCGGATTACTGTTGATGACGTCACGCTACAGTGTGGTCGTTGTTGTAGCTGGACACGTGGCGGATTCCTGATGGTGTGCAGTAACATCGTACTTGCTACAGTGTTCAGGCCACCTCTGCCGTCTGACGTGATGTCTGACCGTGGGCGAGGTAATGCCTGCTGGTCACTGTTCATGACAGCGTGCACAGTGTAGCCGTTCACCTTTTGTACTATCTGCCACATGTCCTTCTCCTGTTGGTGCGTGCTCTGACATGGATCTTTGTGAATCTTCCTTTTGTCATTCCTTGTACTTCGTACGAGAGGTGCTAAGGGAAGATTCCGCGTGTGGTTACACGCGCGTATCAGGTATTGTCTGTTGCTTATCATCCATCTTGGCGCGCGAGGCATGCTGATTGTCTTCCCCGCGCGGGTGCGTTTCTGCGCCGTGACCTGGCGCAGAGTTATAGCTTCTTGGGGATAGGGACTCCCTTCAGATTAGGCTCCCTATCCCTTCAAGTCCCCCTAGTCTAGGACTTCTCCTGCTCGCTGATGAGCAGGTGGAGTGCTAGACTCAAAATATGTTAGTCGCGGATGAGAGCTCATCTGCTTGTATTGTAGTTCTTGGGAGTGTTCTTTTGCGCGGAGTCTGGAGATTTTTGGCGGGGAACGTCTTTTGTGAACTTACGTCAAGTTTCCGCCAATAAGGACGTTCTCCGCCATGACCTTGCAGTGGTTGGGCGGGGAACGTCTTTTGTGAACTTACGTCAAGTTTCCGCCGAGAAGGATGTTCTCCGCCATGACCTTGCAGTGGTTGGGCGGGGAACGTCTTTTGTGAACTTACGTCAAGTTTCCGCCGAGAAGGACGTTCTCCGCCATGACCTTGCAGTGGTTGGGCGGGGAACGTCTTGAAATTTTACGTCAAGTTTCCGCCGAGACATTAAATGCTGTTGGAGTGATTTAATGCGGGTCCGGAGTTTGTGATAAATTCTAAATCATTGGCATTGAATTTGTCTCTCATGATATGGAGTAAATGCGCCTGGAATTCCAACGATCAGTTACTTCTGATGGAAGTTTAATGGTTGCTGACGTGTTCAGTGACTGTCTGGTTGTGCAGACTGAGGCACGTCACATCATGGTTGCAGTTACCAATATCTCGTCTGTGTCAGGAGCGTGGGTTAGCACGCGTCTGACGTATTGTCTTCTTGGCTGAGACTGTGCCACGTGTCGTTAGGCACGTGTTGCCTGTCAGGCGCGTGAGTTTTCACGCGCTTGTATTGCTGATATTGTGAGATCTGTCGACACGTGTCGATCATCCGGCGCGTGTGTAGTGTATAACTTTCATACACTATCATCCAGGCCGCTCATTTTTGTTGTGGACACGTGTCGTCATCTCGTGCTTGGAATTTGAAAAGTTGACGGTTTGTGCTTTCCAGGTGGGTCCCTTTGTCATAAATGCGATGAGTATATAAGCCCTATTGTGGCTCATTTGAACGGTTATGCCCTCTAATCTTCTTCCACTTTTGCTTTCTTTTCTCCCTATTCTCCGGCCAACTTCCGTTTGGAGTTTCCGTTTAATCTTCAAAGATCTTGATCTTGAAGATTCATTTGAAACTTCACATTTCTTTTATTTTGGTGTCTCTTTTTCTCCGTCTTCTCGTTGTTTGCTGATTTCTTAACTGCTTCTTTCTTACTTTCTTTGAAGATTCCGTCTGATCTTCATACTTTCCGGTGGGTTTTCCAGATTTCTTGAGTTTCCATTATCATGTCTGAGAGTCACAGTGCGTCTGAGGAGGTTGTAGGCGAGCAGCCGGAGGAGGTGGTGCAGGAGATCACCGTTGAACATGGCAAGATCAAAGAGAGGAAATTGATGTCCAACACTTACTGTGTTTGGAGTCAAGAGGCCTTCAACCGGTTTCTTGTGATGTATGGAATCTTGCCGGAGTGGGAGCCCACCCTTCCAACTCCGACCAGCACTGTTCTCTCAGCCGGTACCGGCCGGTTGGCATTGTACGAGGCCCACTTTGCTAAGTGTGGGTTCCGCCTGCCGTGTACCCGCTTTCAGATTGACACCATGGTAGCTTATGGTGTTGGCCCTACACAACTAACCGCCTTTGGGATGTTGCGGTTAGTTCATTTTGAAGCTTCCTGCCGCGCCCTAGACATTGAACCCACCGTTGAACGGTTCAATGTCTTCTACTTTATGGCGCGGGATGAGATGTGGTTTTCATTCAAGCCACGCCCCAAGGTGCCGCCTATGGCCACCCACACTCCTAAGTCCTTGCATTGGGCGAAGGAGAAATTTTTCTTCGTGAAGAGGGGTGTGATCCCTATTAGTCTCCCCTGGAAGGTGATAGGGGATGGGCAGCGGGTGGCTGACATGCCTGTGCCCAAGGACTTCAAGAAGCAGGCGTGGTTCCTTGCCCTCACCGCCAATGCCACTAAATTAGAGTTTCAGAATCTGACAGAAGGCATCTTCTTTCTTCTGGGGATGAGTCGAAATGGTATTCGGGCGGGTAAAGAGCCGTATATTGCGCAGGAGGGTAAGTGTATCGTCATTATTATTATTATTATTAGCATCTCCCGCGCTCTTTTCCTTATTGTGTGTTGTCTTACAGGTGTAAGCAAATTTGAGTTTTATGCTGCCCGCCAGGAGAAGGGCATTAAGTGGAGACCTTTGGCGGAGGGTCAAACTTCTTGCTTGGACGAGCTTGCTGACCGGTTCTATTACCCGGATTTGACCACCGCGCCCAAGCCTTATTACACAACCGGTGAGTTCCCCGATCCCTTCGGCTTTAGCATTTTTGGGGATGACACTACTGGATTCTCAGTAGGGAGTATCTCGCCGGTGAGCTCATCCGCGGGGCGTGGTCGTTGGAAACACGCGCCGCGGAATCATGGGTACCGAGCGAAAGTTGTGCTTTCTGACTCGGGTTCTTCCGTCTCAGCAGGGGAGGCTGTGAAAGGGCGTCGACGGCGCAAGGATGGCCCGCCGTCTGATGATGAGGAAGAAGCTGAATCTTCCCAGTTGGAGAAGAGGAAGAAGGCGCGCGTTGATAGCGCCGCCACTAGCAGCGCTGCAGCTGCTACGGAGAACATGTCTACTGCCCCCACAGGTGGGGACGAGAGTGGGGCTACCACTCTGACTGAACCAGCGACCGCCTCCGGAGGTGCTACTGATGTTGCTGGTAGTCAGAAGACCGGCGTTGCTGAGGGGCAGGGGGAGTGCCCCTGTTTTTTCTGTGGGGATTCGTGCTGCCCCTAGTAGGCAGCCGTTGTTCCAAAAGCTGATTAAGAAGAAGGCGGCTGGTAAGTGACTTTTTGCTACTTTTTGATCTTAACTTTGAATTCTCTTTAATCCTTTTCTTTGTTTTCGCAGTGTCGCCCAAGGTAATTCCCACTCCTCCTCCTTTGTCTCCTTCCGCGGAGGCTGCCCGTGTGGAGGAGGAGCGACTGTGGCAGGAGCAAGAGATTGCTCGTAGACAGGTGGAGGCCGATGAAGCCTTACAAAAGGCAGAGGCTGAGAAGAAGGCCGTTGCTGCCAAGCAGGCGGAAGCCGATGAAGCCCGCCGCCGGGCTGAGGCAGAGAAGAAGGCTGCTGCCGATGAAGCCGCACGAAAGGCTGAGGCGGATAAGAAGGCTGAGGCGGAACGCCTTCGCCTCCAAGAACAAAATTTCTTGGAGGAAAAGGCCAAGAAGATGGCTGAGGCAGAGGAGCGCGCGGCCAAAGAACGCCTTGATGCGGAGAGCCGGGAGTTGGCTCATGATGAAGATGGTTTTGAGAGGGCCCTGTTTCAGCAGGGTGCCTCTGGTGCTGCTGGCTCGCGTCGGGATCGGCGCGAGTCTTCTCGGGTTGGGGGATCAACAGGAGTCTATGACGGCTCCTGTTGGTCTGGCGGTGACGCCATCTGGCGCCCTCGCTGGGCAATAAGGGAAAACACCCTGTTTTCCAACTCCTTAGCTGCTGAGGAGTTCGTCAGCGAGGTGGTGCCTCCCTATGAGCGCACTCACCAGGATATGTTGAGTCGTCAGGACCTTATTGCCGCCTTGTGCGTTAATCAGGCGACTCAACTATCTATGATGGACTCACTGCGGCGCCGCGACTCGGCTCTGTGGCGGGACATGGAGCGTGTAGAGGCAGAGAAGGCGAGCCTTGCTGAGAAGGAGGCTGCCTTCCAGGCGGAGATTTCCAAGTACCGCCGTCGTGCTCATGACGCGGAAGCTAAAGTCTCCAAACTTGAGGAGGATGCGGCCTCCGAAAGGCGCCGCTGGTCGGACTCCTGGAAGAAGGCCAACACCGACATCTCAGACCTTAAGGATCTTCTGTCAGTGGCGCGGGAAGAGCGGCGGACGGCGGTAAAGAAGCTGGAGGCAGAGAGCCAGGCCCTCACGAGGCAGACAGTTAAGTATGTAGCCATGCGCAAGGAGCTTGAGTCTAAAGATGAGGCTCTTGTCGCGGCTACTGAGCGCGTCTCTTTTCTGGAGCAGGAGAGGATCCAGGTCCTTAGTGCAAAGGAGGACCTGGAGCGAGACCTGGACTCTTGTGATCAGGCTCGCCTCGAAGCTGTGAAGGAGAGTGAGGCGTCCAAGTTGTTGTTGGAGGAGGTCGTCTCCGCCCAGACCCAGATGCAAGATTCCATCAAGTGGTTGATGACAGATGGAATGAATGGGGTAAGTCTTCGCGCTTTCTTTATTTTTGGTACTTGTCTTTCGAGTTCATATACTAACTTTGTTTTTGTCTTCAGGTCTTTAAGAGGTTTTGGCAAGAGCCTCTGCTGGGTGACCAGATTGCTGCTATTGCCGCCGCCGCCCAAGCTTATGGTTATGGCGAGGGTTATGAGGATGGTTTCTTGCACGCTCAAAATGATGGGCGCATAGTGGACGCAGATCATTATGGCAAGCCTTTGAAGGATGAATACGAGGCGGAACTTCTGAAGTTTGAGAAGATAGAGTTCCCCAACTTGAACAGTACTACAACAAGCATGTCAAAGAGCAGACCTTCAGGATTGGGGACTATGTATTCCGCAACAATGAGGTCGCGGCGTTCTTCTAGCAGATCGAGGTTTATGCGGAGTTCTTTATCATTATCGGTTGTGTCAGCCATCAATACCCTTGCCGTGGGGCAAGTTATTTCTGCGGGGATTACTGCCTCGGACCCATATGTTAGGCTGAATGGTGTCTCGCCGTTGCTCGTTTTTGTGAGGGTGCGGTAGGCCCATAAAACGTGCGGTAATTCGTCTACCCACCCTGTTCTTCTGGTTCCGAGCCTTGTCTTGATGCCTTCAACAATAGTACGGTTGGCCCTTTCTACCTGACCGTTGCCTTGCGGGTGCGCAACGGATGTAAAGATTTGTGTGACTCCCATCTGAGCCAACGCCGAAAAGCCTGGGAAGCTCGCCCCAACCTGGGAAGGCCCTTACAAAATTCAAGAAGTGCTAGGAAAGGGCGCTTACGCGCTAGAAAGGCTCGATGGCACCCCAATTCCGCGATCATGGAACGGCGCTCAGTTACGGCGTTGTTATTTGTAATACAAAATGGCTACACATGCCACATTATTAATGAAAACGTTTCCTATATCTCCGTGGCTACACATGCCACGGAGATTGACGGTTTATCTCGGACCTCGATTCGGACCTCTTTTGCCATGTGCTCGAAAACCGTGGATGCCATTTTGCTGAGCGCGTCGGCTGGTTTGTTTTCGCTGCGCCGGATGTGTTCGACTGTGCATGTGTCGAACCTGCGCATGAGTTGCCTGGCTTGTTCCAGGTATAGAGCCATGGTTTCATCCTTTGCGTCATACGTCCCGTTGATCTGCCGTGCTACCAACAATGAGTCCACATGTGCCTCCACGTGCCTGGCCCCCATTTTTTCCGCTATGCAGAGGCCTGCCAGCAACGCTTCGTATTCCGCCTCGTTGTTTGTGCTTTTAAATTCGAGGCGGATGGCGTATGTAAACTCGTGTTTGTCTGGGCTGATGAGGCGCAAACCGGCGCCAGCACCATCTCCATTGGAGGCTCCATCTGTGTATAAGGACCACTTTTGTGATGGATCATGTGCTGGCGCGGGTGATTCTTCTTCTCGGCATTCTTGAATCTTATCAGCTGGGATCTCGGTTGCGAAGTCTGCTAATACTTGGCCTTTGATTGCGGGTCGGGGCTTGTAGCTGATTGTATGCTCTCCGAGCTCGATAGCCCATTTCGCTAATCTTCCTGACAACTCGGGTTTGGCTAAGATGTCATTTATCCGATAGTCTGTAAGGACATTTATCGGGTGGCCTTGGAAGTATCTGCGCAGCCTTCGGGAAGCGTGAATTAAAGCCAGGACCAGCTTTTCCATTATGGTGTACCGGGTTTCTGCATCTAACAGCGTGCGGCTGATGTAGTAGATAGGCGTTTGCACGCCTTTACGATCGACCATTAAAACTGCGCCTATTGCCCGCTCCGTGACCGAGAGATAGAGCGTGAGTGGCTCTTTGGGGAGCGGGGCTGTCAGTGTAGGAAGGTTCATCAAGCATTGCTTCATTTGCTGAAAAGCTGACTCTGCCTCGGGGGTCCAGCGGAAGTTGCTCTTCTTCAGGCAGTTTTTCAAAGTGTCCACGAATGGAAATGACTTTGAAGCGTAATTGGATAGGAAGCGGTTTAGGGCAACCAGGCGGCCCATTAGTGTTTGTACTTCTTTGACGGAGGCTGGTGATGGCATCCGCTCGATTGCCTGAACCTTTTCTGGGTTGGCGCGGAACCCATCCCGCATAACGATGACGCCCAGAAATTTTCCTTCTTCCATCCCAAATGAGCATTTGCTTGGATTCAACTTCATGCGGACCTTTCGCAGTTGGCTGAATGTTTGCTGGATGTCCTGTAACATGTCACTTTCTTCCTTGCTCTTGATCACTAAATCATCGACGTACACTTCAAGCCGTACGCCGATTTCTTTTACGAAGGCCGTGTCCATCAGGCGCTGGTACGTTGCGCCCGCATTTTTCAGGCCGAAAGGCATCTTTGTGTAGCAAAAGATGCCTGCGTCTGTGCGGAACGCTGTTTTGTCTTCGTCCTCTTTGGCCATTTGTATTTGGTGGTATCCCTTGTAAGCGTCCAGGAAACACTTGTATCGGTATGGGGCGAGGGAATCCAACTTCAGGTCAATCTCCGGTAGAGGATAGCAATCCTTTGGACACGCCTTGTTGATGTCTTTGTAGTCTCATGCGCCATCCTCCATTTGCTTTGGCGACCATGACGGGGTTGGCCACCCAAGTCTGGTATCTGATGGGGCGGAGGATGCCCGCATTGAGCAGCTCGGTGACTTGTTCATTCATGGCCTTTATTTTCTCCGGGCCCATACTTCTTTTCTTTTGTACAATTGGTTCTGCGGAGCGATAAACATTAAGCCTGTGTTCCGCTATTTCCCGCGGAACACCCACCATGTCTGCCGGTTGCCATGCAAAAATGTCCATATTACTGATCAGTAGTTGCTTTAAATGGTTCCGTATGGACTCGGAGATTTCATGGCCAATGGTTACCGTTTGCTCCGGAAATTTGGGGTTGAGCGTCCATTTTTCCGGCTCTGTGCGGGCGTTTGTTTTGACCATCTTTAGCGGCTTGGCTGTATCCATGGCATGGCAATCCTTGTTTCCTCGGATGAAGGCGACGCCTGTTTTGGTAGGAAAACCCACCATTGCGTGTGCCGTGGAGGCATTGGCGTTGAAGCGAGCAATGCCTTCTCGTCCCAGGAGTATGTCATGGTTTGATGTGGCTGGTAGGACCATGAAGTCACATATCTCTGTGCGCTCGTGTGTACCGTCAGTCCATGTTACAGGCAAAGAAAGCATGCCGCGGGGCATGATGGTTTCATGGATGAAACCGGAAATTGGCTCGTTGACTGGAATGAGCTTCGCTTTATCTTCTTCATCGAGTTGTTGGAAACACTGGTCATACATGATATCCGTGCTACTGCCGCCATCTAAAAACATGTACCGCGTGCGGTAGTGTCCGAAGACGGCAGTGATCACTAATGGAGCTGTGCAGGAGGCGCCACCTCTGACCCTTGGCATGAGGATGTCGGCCTCTTTCCAGGAGTCGTCTAGTGGCTGTACCCGGGTGCGCTTCCCATGTTGGGTATTCTTGCCCCGCCATGTCATGTTGCATTGGTGGCGGGGGATTAGAGTTGCAGCGTGAGTGTTTAGGTCCCGGATCTTCTTCCGTGACCCTTCGCCTTGGGTTTCTTCGATACCTTGGCCTTTGCCAGCTCGGTGAACATTTTTGACCAAGTGGCCGAGCTGGCCTGATTTCAATGCTGTCTCTATCTCCATTTTTAGACTGTAGCAGTTGTCTGTGAGATGACCGTAGTCATTATGGTACTCACAGAACTTGCTGCAGTCTACATTTCGGCGCTTCCCCAGAGGGTTGGGCTCTTTCAGGGTGACCTGCTCGGTTTTCAGAACTTGAGATGGTGTTTTTGTTAACGGGGTCCAATCGTGGTTTTTCTTGGAGTGTCCGCGTTGGTCCCGCGTTTGTTTGGAGCTGATGATCTGGCGGGCATCACCGGCCGGGGAATACTTTCCCTCGTCGGTGGTGCCTGTGATGCGGTTCCAGACAGATTTGTTTTTGTGTCTAGTATTATTATTATTATGGTGTTGTGGCTGGAAACCGTGTTGCTGGTTGAAAGATTTTTCGGGGGAGGCATATATTTTGGCTGAGCGTATGAGTTCATCCCAGGACTCTGGGATGCCATCCTTGCCGGTGAGGCATTTCATGAGGTCTGGACTGCGCACATTGTGAATGAACGCGGCCCGTGTGAGCTCCTCCCCGCATCCGATTTGCAGTGCTTCCTTGTTAAACCGGACTATGTAATCTTCAATCGTTTCTCGGTCATATCGTCGACATAGCAAGATGTCCGCTTTGTCTTTCTTATGCTTACGTAGGTGCGAGAAGTGGCTGCCGAACTTTTCTGTGAGGTCGTCGAAGTCCTTTACGCTTCCCGCTGGGAGGCTGTCAAACCATACCCTGGCGGCACCCGTGAGGGTTTGAGCGAAAAGGTGGCACCACACTTGAACAGGCCAGTCCACGGACACACCTGCGCACTCAAAGTCGTGCACATGGTCGTCTGGGTCACGCAGGCCATCGTATCTACCGATGCTGCTTGGGAGTTTGGCCTTTCTTGGTACTTTGGCAGCCGCTATGCGGGCGACGAACTTGGACTTCTCAGCAAAAGCTTTTGGTCGAAATGGTTTGACCAAGTCATCGTCTATCTCACTGTCTCGCGACGTGTGAGTGTGTTTCTTTCCTCTGTGATCGGAGTCGCTGCTTGACGATTCGTAACCGTCCGGCTCTTCACGTGATTTGGCGTAGCCCCGAGCTCTGATGTTTCCGCCGAGCTCCCCGCTACGACCATCACCGTGATTGGCCGTATCTTTCTTCTTGTACCTTGCTTTCGACGGAGTATCGAAAGCATGTGTCTTGCCTTTCTTTTTTGCTTGCTGCAACAGTTTTCGTTAGTAGATTGCGGCACTCTTGGCATTCTGACGGAGGAGCCAGTGGTCCGGATCCTCCTCAGAGAGCTCTTGACTGTCATCGTCTGATTCGACGTCACGGATTTCGACGGCTGACCTGTCGAGCCGAGACGTCGTTTGCTTGACGACAGTGTTGGGTGTAGTTTGGTTGTCCGGCTGTCGGAGGTCTTCGTCTCCGGCTTGGTGTATGCCGGAGGTGTTGGGTTTGGGTTCAGCCATGGGTGGGTTAAAAGATGAGTGAAAAGAGCTGTTCTAACCGTTGGATGGCGCCAATGAAGAAACAATAAGTATACCGGAGATTACGTGTAATCTCCGGGTGGTTAATACTTACGTAACTACAAGGTTAATCCTTTACCCAAACCGTAATGGCAACCCGAGAGAGTGTTAATGTGAGCAGTGTGTGTGAAGACAAGGGATTTAAGTGGTTCGGTCGTTAACGACCTACGTCCACTGTAAGTACGCCGGAATATTATTGCTAACAAGGGAGATTACAAGTTGAGAGTGTAGTGGTTACGGCTATCTTTCTGAATGAATACAAGGATTGTGTCTGATCCTACTTATAGGCCTAATAGTGGGCTGCATGGGAGGCCCACAGGTGACTTCATTGGCTTGGGCCCAACCGAGGCCCAAGTCCATGGTCTTCCTTGAAATGGCGGGAAAGGGCGGATTACTGTTGATGACGTCACGCTACAGTGTGGTCGTTGTTGTAGCTGGACACGTGGCGGATTCCTGATGGTGTGCAGTAACATCGTACTTGCTACAGTGTTCAGGCCACCTCTGCCATCTGACGTGATGTCTGACCGTGGGCGAGGTAATGCCTGCTGGTCACTGTTCATGACAGCGTGCACAGTGTAGCCGTTCACCTTTTGTACTATCTGCCACATGTCCTTCTCCTGTTGGTGCGTACTCTGACATGGATCATTGTGAATCTTCCTTTTGTCATTCCTTGTACTTCGTACGAGAGGTGCTAAGGGAAGATTCCGCGCGTGGTTACACGCGCGTATCAGGTATTGTCTGTTGCTTATCATCCATCTTGGCGCGCGAGGCATGCTGATTGTCTTCCCCGCGCGGGTGCGTTTCTGCGCCGTGACCTGGCGCAGAGTTATAGCTTCTTGGGGATAGGGACGCCCTTCAGATTAGGCTCCCTATCCCTTCAACTGCCTTGTAGATGTCTGCTCGCCGCATGCTCCGTGATGCTAGCCAACGCACTGTTCGTGCTTCTGGACGACGTTCTGACCGTCGTCTCGCTTCTCTAGTCGCTGAGCAAATTGTTGTAGTGATCCCAAATCTTGTTATTGAGTTAACCCAGAACAGCAACAGTGCCAACACAGAGGGTGCAACTCAATTTTGGTGCACTTTCAAACACTTCAACTCATGCAACCCCACAAAATTTACTGGTGAGGAAGGTGCTACTGGCCTCCTCCAATGGTTTGAAAGTATGGAGAGTACCTTTGTGAACAGCGAGTGTCCTGATGACCTCCGCGTTCGCTATGCTACCAGTGTCCTTCAAAAGGGGGCGCTAACTTGGTGGAATGGCGAAAAGCGTAATCGGGGCGCTGATGTTGCTTTATCTTTGTCTTGGGCTGAGGTTAAAGAACTCATGATCGCCAAATTCTGCCCTAGGAACGAAATCAGGAAACTAGAGGAAGAGTTCCATGGGTTGAAACAAGACAGTGGTGAAAATCTTGCGTACAACACTCGATATCATGAACTCGGCATATTGGTTCCACACATGGTTACCCCGGTCTCTCGAGCAATCGAGAAATATATCGAGGGATTGCCTGACCTAATTCAAGACGTAGTCACTGGAAGCAAACCCACTACGGTGGAAGAAGCCATCCAGCTTGCTGCCTCCTTGACTGACAAGCACGTGAAAAAGGGAAATCTGGTTAGGAAAGGAACCAAGAAACCAGCTGAGAAGACCCCCGCCCCTACTACTGAATCATCAAGAGTTGCTGTAGACAATACCGGTTCCAACACTAGGAAGCGGAAGTCCAGAGGTAGAAACTACGCTGTTGTAGCCCCAGTAACCCAGGCTCCAATGGCCCAGGCTCCTCCTACTAAGAAGGTTTATAGTGGTAACTTACCCAAGTGTGCCACCTGTCAGTACCATCACCCCTCAAATTTTCCTTGTCGCCACTGTACCACCCGTGGTAGGTACGGTCATGTAGCTACCACATGTCGATCAGTGCTTCAACCTCAACCAATCAATGCTCAACCAGTTAACCCTCAGCCAGCCAACCCTCAACCAGCTCGCCAAAACCCACAACCCATAGCATATGGTCGAGCTTGCTTCAATTGTGGTGATCCAAACCACCACAGAAATCAGTGTCCAGCACTTGTCCCAGCAAACCGTGCAACAAACCCAGTGGCTCGTGGTAGGGCTTTCAACATCAATGCAGCAGAAGCTCAGGAAGCAAATGATGTGGTGAATGGTACGTTTTTACTTGATGGTCATTATGCTTCGATTTTATTTTATACTGGTGCGGATAAAAGTTTTGTGTCGTTAGCATTCGAACCTTTACTATCCCACGCTCGCTCTAGATTAGGAGCGCCTTTCACTGTCAAGGTCGCGGATGGTAAACCCATCTCAATCGATTCCATCATCCAGGGTTGTACTCTTAGCCTTAACGAACATGACTTCTCTATTGATCTCATACCCATGAAATTGGGAAGCTTTGATGTCATCGTGGGTATGGATTGGCTTTCTAAACACCATGCTGAAGTTGTCTGCATTGAAAAATTTATCCGGTTTCCTCTCACATCAGGTGACTTTTTACGGGTTTATGGTGAAAAACCATCCAGTGGTCTTAAACTCATGTCCTGCACCCAAGCACAAAAATATCTACGTAAGAAATACGTAGCCTTCTTGGCCCATGTAGTGGAAAAGAAAGGTAAAGACAAGAGTATCCAAGATGTTCCTGTTGTTCGTGAGTTTCCAAAAGTCTTTCCTGATGACTTACCTGGACTTCCATCGGTGCGTCCTGTTGAATTTTGTATTGACCTTGTACCTGGTGCCACGCCCGTTGCAAAATCTCCATATCGTCTTGCACCTTCCGAGATGCAAGAACTTGCGAGTCAACTTCAAGAGTTGGCAGACAAGGGTTTCATTCGTCCCAGTTCATCACCTTGGGGAGCTCCAGTCTTATTTGTAAAGAAGAAGGATGGTTCTTTCCGAATGCGTATCGATTATCATGAGCTTAATAAACTCACCATTAAAAACCGGTACCCTTTACCCCGCATTGATGATCTTTTTGATCAAGTTCAAGGTTCGACTTGCTTCTCAAAGATCGATCTTCGTTCGGGATATCACCAACTTCGAGTTCATGAAAACGATATTCCAAAGACAGCTTTTCGTACGCGCTATGGTCATTACGAGTTCATGGTTATGCCTTTTGGACTAACGAATGCACCCGCTGTCTTCATGGATCTCATGAATCGCGTGTGCAAACCCTTCTTGGATAAATTCGTAATCGTTTTCATTGATGACATTCTCATTTACTCCAAAACTAAATCAGCCTACGAACAACACCTTAGACAAATTTTGAGTCTTTTGAAGAATGAACAACTGTATGCCAAATTCTCCAAGTGCGAATTTTGGCTTAAGGAAGTTCAATTTTTGGGACACATTATCAGTGATAAGGGAATACACGTGGATCCATCTAAGATTGAGGCCGTTAAAAATTGGATTACACCCAAGTCTCCCACGGAAGTTCGCTCTTTTCTTGGCTTAGCGGGTTATTATCGTCGTTTTATTCTCAACTTCTCCAAGATTGCCTTACCTCTCACTTCTTTGACCCATAAAGATAAACCATATGTATGGGGACCCAGTCAAGAAGAAGCATTCCAGACATTGAAGCAGAAACTGTGTGATGCTCCAATCCTTACTTTACCTGACGGCAATGAGGATTTCGTGGTTTATTGTGATGCCTCTAACCAAGGTCTTGGTTGTGTTCTCATGCAACGAGGTAAGGTTATAGCATATGCATCGCGACAACTGAAAAACCATGAGAAAAATTACACTACCCATGATCTTGAACTCGGAGCGGTCGTTTTCGCACTTAAGATTTGGAGACACTATCTATATGGTACAAAATGTGTAATTTTCACAGACCACAAGAGTCTTCAACATATTTTCAACCAGAAAGATTTGAATATACGTCAACGACGATGGGTCGAGTTGTTAAACGACTACGACTGCGAGATTCGCTACCATCCTGGCAAGGCGAATGTTGTAGCCGATGCCCTCAGTCGTAAAGATCATGCCCAGCTTTATTGTGCCCAGGTCCAGTCTGATATCAAACTCCGCATCATTGAAGCCCAACATGTCTCTGTTACTGAAGGCAACATGTACGATGAAATGTCGTGTGGAGCCGAAAATCAGTTGGAAACCAAAAATGGTTTACTTTACTTCATGGACCGTCTTTGGATCCCTGATCGTGACAACCTGCGTACCTTCCTCATGGACGAGTCCCATAAGTCTCGTTACTCCATTCACCCTGGTGTAGATAAGATGTATCAGGATCTGCGTACCTTGTATTGGTGGCCCGGTATGAAGAAGGACATAGCTCTTTATGTGGCTAAATGCCTTACTTGCTCCAAGGTCAAAGCTGAGCACCAACGTCCATCTGGTTTACTTGTGCAACCAGAAATTCCAGTGTGGAAGTGGGAGAACATTGCTATGGACTTCATTACGAAGCTTCCACGCACCACTCGTGGGCATGACAGTATCTGGGTCATCGTCGATCGATTGACCAGATCTGCTCACTTTCTACCCATTCGTGAGACCTACACAGCTGAGAAACTGGATAAAATCTACATCAGTGAGATTGTCAGCCGTCATGGTATTCCTCTAGACATTATTTCCGATCGTGATAGCTGGTTTACTTCTCGCTTTTGGCAGACATTTCAGTCCGCACTTGGTACACAGCTGAATCTTAGCACGGCTTATCACCCACAGACGGATGGTCAAACTGAACGAACCATCCAAACATTGGAGGATATGCTTTGAGCGTGCATCATCGACTTTGGTGGCAATTGGGACACGCATTTACCTTTGGTTGAGTTCTCGTATAATAACAGCTACCATTCCAGTATTAACATGGCACCATTTGAGGCACTTTATGGTCACAAATGTCGTTCCCCTGTGTGTTGGAGCGAGGTTGGTGAAACACAAATCACCGGTCCCGAGCTAATACAGGAAACGACTGTGACACCCCAGGAAAATTCCACATCGGCCGTGGCCAGGAGAGATCCTTGGTTCATAAGTAATGTCTTGCCTCTTAAATCACCAACGCGTTTTGGGTCTTAATGTTAGTGGATGAGAGGAGAACTCCACAGTTAAGCGTGCTCAGGTGGGAGCAGTTTCAGGATGGGTGACCTCCTGGGAAGTCTCCACTGGGCAACCAAAAACAAATCCGTGAGCTCTGGGAGGGCAAAGCGGACAATATTGGTGGTAAGAGGGGCCGGATGTTACAGATGGTATCAGAGCCACTCCTGTGTCGTTCGGGATGGTGAGTGCACACCTCATCAGGGACGATGAGACTCTAACAGGGGGTGAATGTGACACCCCAGGAACACACCTCATCAGGAACGATAAGACTCTAACAGGGGGTGAATGTGACACCCCAGGAAAATTCCACATCGGCCGTGGCCAGGAGAGATCCTTGGTTCATAAGTAATGTCTTGCCTCTTAAATCACCAACGCGTTTTGGGGCTTAATGTTAGTGGATGAGAGGAGAACTCCACAGTTAAGCGTGCTCAGGTGGGAGTAGTTTCAGGATGGGTGACCTCCTGGGAAGTCTCCACTGGGCAACCAAAAACAAATCCGTGAGCTCTGGGAGGGCAAAGCGGACAATATTGGTGGTAAGAGGGGCCGGATGTTACAACGACAGACAAAATTCTTCGCATTCGTGAGAATTTGCAAGTTGCTCGAAGCAGACAGAAAAGTTATGCCGATCAAAGGCGCAAGCCTCTAGAATTTCAAGTCGGAGACATGGTACTTCTCAAGGTTTCACCTTGGAAGGGTATATTTCGATTTGGAAAGAAAGGGAAACTTGCACCACGGTTTGTAGGCCCTTTTAAGATCCTTGAGCGAATTGGGAAGGTGTCTTACAAGCTCGATTTACCACCAGAGCTCAGTAATGTTCATCCAACGTTTCACGTTTCTAATCTTAAGAAGTGTTTGGCTGAAGATAACCTCCATGTTCCTTTAGAGGATATCCAGATTGACGAGTCGATGCGCTTCATAGAAAAACCTGTGGAGATTATGGATCGAGATGTCAAGACACTTAAGCGAAGCCGAATTCCAATTGTCAAAGTTCGTTGGGAATCCAAACGAGGCCCAGAGTTTACTTGGGAGCGTGAGGACCAAATGATGTCCAAGTATCCTCATCTTTTTCCAGAGACTACCACTTGAAGGAATTTCGGGACGAAATTTCTAAAAGTAGGGGATGCTGTGACATCCGTCACTTTTCTCATTTATTTTAACATTTCTATGTACGTTGAAACCTCAATTAATACGACGATGCATTTTTATCATTTTCGAACGTTCAAAAAAATATTCTATGACACATTCGGGTTTATATAATCATACTATAAGCTTTTAACGATATAAAAATAGATGAAAAACTGTTTAAAAATAAAAGGCTTGGGCCGGGATTCGAACCCGAGCCCATAGCCGGTTCAAAACACATACACGATCCAACCAACTGAGCTATACCATATTCCTGTTTCTAAACCCACACGAATTAATTATATACCATGTATAAAATCGAACAGTTTGACTAGAAAAAGTCAACTGCGCAGATCAAGCATCATCTACAATCATTCATACGCGTTAATTGATTCAGATATGGAATGGTGTTGATTGCTTTGACTGAGTCGCACCATTTACACGTATAATTACAGTCAAAACCTTCCAATTTTCGACCAATTATCCGCGTCATTATCACCTTATGAGTCAAACCTTACCAAATCATTAATCCGACCCTCACACTATAAATTGAGCCTCCTAATACACTCTCCAATCGCCGAAAACCTCCTCTCTATCTCCAATTTCTGTTAACAACCTGCATTCGAAGCTTTTTGTGATCGTGTTGACTTTTCTGTTGACCGAAGCATTATACCCGATACCATTATTGTAAGTTCTTTTTTTTTCGGTGGGGTTTACTCATCGGCACCATACGATCAAGAGCCCCAAAGATTCAGGGGCTATTGATCACTAATTGTGGTGATTGAAAAATCTAGGGCTCGAATCAATTGAATTAGGGAAGAACATGAATCGCAGACAATGTATATAGTTATTTTGAAACGCAAAATGTACAACCAACTGATCTAGATCAGTTGGTTTACCCCCTTTGTTAAAGAATCAGAACCGGCCAGTGGCCAAGGTTCGATTCCCACAGACAACACTTAATTTTTTTCTTCATTTAAAACCATTTACCCATTAACACAATTAACCCTTATAACTAATTCAAATCCAAAATAATTCGTTCTTAGGGTGTGGCTCAGTTGGTGGCCATGCTTGTGATAAAACTCGAATCGGCCAGAGGCCCGGGTTCGACTCCCATAACCAACAAACATTTTTTTTCCCTTTTTATATATATACTTAATATATTAAATCTTTTAAAATAGTTTTTAAATACTAAAAGTGGTTTATAAATTCTACAAAAATTACTGTATGACCTTCTAATGGTAAGGTTCATTGTAAAATTTAGTTTTTCAAAAATAATTTATTTAATATATATTATAAATATTACAAGTTTATTCATTTATAATTGTAAAATTCAATAAAAATATCTAAACGATTTTATTAAATCCCACAAAAATTATTCTAAACTTGTATAGCAATAAACATTTCAGAAATAATTTTTATTTCAGAAAAACCGTTCATTTTATATTTTTAATTAATTTTTGTTAGTTTTAATCATAAATAAATCATAATAAATTCATTTTTCAATATTTTTGCACCAAAATTTTATATAAATTATTTCTATTTATTTAGAACTGAAACACAATTTTTAATTCAAAAATTCTTTAATTTTAATATTTTTAAATATTAAAGTTATATTTTGACAATTTGAAATAAATAGATTAAATATTCTATTTTCAAGAAAATAATTTTATAAAAATTATTTTCATACTTAAAACTTTATATTGTGACCAACATTAACTTAAAAATTTACAAACAGACTTTTGTTTATTTATTTATTAAATTCTTAAACAATTTGATTATGAACCAAACAAATACTTATCCTCAATTCGAAACCCTAGAAATACATGTATCCTAGAATTATTTCCCTTACACGTTATCAAATTCTTTAGGTTAATCCTTTGGGATAATTCCAACTCAAATTATGTTGTCCAGTTGAATTTCAAGCTATTACGTGAACAGTGAGTACTTCCTATCCCCTTTTTGCTTTTATTCATTTTTGGGGTGTTACATGTACACTATTACAAATTTCAAATACAAGTTTACATTTTCACAATACAATTCTAGTACTATGTGCATTACTTACAACGTGCTTTATGCTTAGACAATACATGTGGAATACATTTGTACTTAGTGAAATCATTAACATGGTACAAGCCGACCTTAACATTGGATAGCGCTATTTGGATTGACAACCCGCCTAGGTTGATTCTCCCCCTTTTTCATCGGAGAATCCGTGGCCATTGTTATGTTATTATCCATTTATTGGATGAGTACACCGCCGTTCATTTTGTACATTATACAGTCACAGGGTTGATTTCGCTCATTTGTATGATACATAGTTTACATATTTGCACTGTAGCTTGCACTTGAATTGTGTATCTTTTTAACTTATTATATATATTAAAACTAGGAATGCTCACCAACATTTCATATGTTGACCAAACCTATTTTTGTACATGTTTTCAGGTGCAGTTTGATCTAGTGCTTTAGCAAGGGACTTTTAGTGCTTTATTTTAAATCAGTTATTTCAATATTTACGTTTCAATAGACTTTGTATTTTCCATTTCTATGTAAGACAAATTTTGGCTTATTCAATAATATTTACATTTTAGTACCATGTGCTTTTGAACAATCGTCACTACGTGACACCTCGATGATTCCGCCATCGGCTGGGGTGTTACACCCGTGAACCATTTTTCGGTTCTTGTTACCGTGCTGGTAACCATTAATAATAATTGTAACGGTCGATTTTTAGTATTTATTTTATTAAATGTTTGACCGTTTGAATGAATTTAATATAAACGGTAACAATTTTTTGACCGTTAATTTAGTATAAAACCAAATCCAATTTTTATCAATTGATCATTTTCAAGTTGATCACAAATGGCAAACCAAAACCCAAATCCAAATCCAATCCCACCCCGGCTAAACCGTGTGCGACAACCAATCTGGAACTTCGAGGACGAACTCGCCTTAGTGAATAGCTATATTGCTATTCAAGAGCAAGGAGCCGAGGGAACGCAAAGTTTTTGGAAAGCGGTTGTCACAAGATTCAACCAACAAATGGGTGAAAACCATCGTCCACCGGACGTGATATATGGAAAGTTTGTATATTTAAAGTTGAAGTGCGCAGTATTTCAACAATTATTCGCTAATGCGATGGACGCCAATCCGGGGTTAAACGAAGATGAATTGATTGAAGAAGCCCGTAACCAATACCGAAATATACACAATGATAACTACCTGAGGGTCGAGGTTTGGAGAGCTATGAGAGGACGTTATTAAATAATGGTTTGATGTCATGTATTAATGTTATTTTATGGAATATTATGTAATTTTATTTTATTTATTTTAATAATATGTTTAGTTAATGTTTCTTTAAAAAATAATAAAAAATAAAGATTTCAGTAAAGTGAATCAGTTAAGTGCTGCCTACAAAAAAGTGTTTCAGTGAAGTAAATCAGTGAAGTGATGTGGCAGTGCAGGATTGGTTAAAATCAGTTAAGTGAAAACTACATTCTAGTTGCGCCCCTTTAGGCCTAAGAACTGGAACACGGCCATTTAAAAACATACCGGTTCGGTTTGGAACTGGATTAAACGGTTTTTGCCGAAATCAGTTGTCAATTAAATTCTAAAATTAACAAGTAACTAAAAGACAACTTTAGTAAACTTAAGTTATGGTGTCGCAATCATGTTCAGGACCTTTGATACATTTTTAGAAGTGTATGGTACCAATTGCATATATGCAATTATTATAATTTTGACACTACGAATAATATGTGGCATGCATAACTAATGTCACGTATTACATTACATCATTGCCCAATACGCATTATAAGGCAACCAGTACACCTCATAATTGATTTTGTATTCGTTGGTTCTCAATTTAAGTTATTTTCTTTTCTTTTTATCATACTCTATATGTTTCACAGAAGTTAAATAATTCGAATGAAATTTTTATCTCAACAAGTTTGTTAGATGTTAAATAGTTAACTTGACTTAGACAATATTCTTTATAAAGATTTACCGGGAAAAGCCCACCAAATTAATATGGTTTTAAATACAATAATACAGTTCGAATCCAACGTTTCGGTTTCGATTCTAGCGGTTTAGAACCGTAAATTACTTAGCCCTAATTGAAAGACTAGCTAGCAAAAGATAGACGCGAGTGATTAGGATACGAGTATAATATCAATATTAGGGGTGTCAATCGTGTCGGGTTGATGGGTTGGCGGGTTTATGGGTTGCGGGTTGGCGGGTTGATGGGTTGAAATGTGCAACCCGAACCCGACCCATATTATTATTCGTGTCAAATATTTCAACCCTAACCCAACCCACATAAAATCTGGGTCAACCCGAAGACGACCCGTTTAACCCATATTTTTAAATGAGTAATACATGTTCATGAGTTATAAGCGGGTTGTTGGGTTGTAAGCGGGTTATCAATAAAATGTTTAATGGTGAGTATATAAGTGTGACAAATAAATAATATAGTGTGCCAAAAATAACACAATTATAACTAACCATGTACATAGAAATGGAAAAAGAAAAACAAAAATATAATATATTTTTTTTTCTAAATACTTAAACGGGCTAACGGGTCAACCCGAACCCGACCCATTTTTTTAAACGGGTCGTGTTAGTTGACCCAAATCTATTTTTTTTCGTATCGGGTTCGGGTCAGTTTTCGGGTCGTGTCAATAATTGCCGCCCATATATCATAACTATAAG
The DNA here is from genome assembly GCA_028751855.1 of Ambrosia trifida. NCBI lineage: Eukaryota > Viridiplantae > Streptophyta > Magnoliopsida > Asterales > Asteraceae > Ambrosia > Ambrosia trifida. The sequence goes on from CM054131.1 coordinate 87,938,401, forward strand.
TAAGATTTTATTTTTTTTAAATAATTATGGTCTAAGTTTATACACAACAATTGTACTTGTAGAAAAATATCTATACTCAGTCATTTGTGACTAAATGCATGGAATACTAGAAAACCAGCATAAATAGAACTTTGGGCCGCCGCAATTGAAACTAGGAACAATCCCCAATTGCCACGTCGGATTTTGGCACTTACTACTAGGTTCTTTGTACCAACCCCATAATTACTTCCAACGATATCACTATATATTATTTAATTTAATGAGCATTTAAAAATAGGAATATCTTTCTTTTTCTATTCTAAATAAATACTAGTAACATTTTTTATGAGAATAAAATAATGCGATAATTAATTTTTTTTATCAAAAAGAGAGTAAATTTAAGATTATTAGTATTTTGGTAAGTCACATGATGGTGGTTTCTAGACATGTAAATGACTTAAGTTATAATTAAACAAGTCAGAGATCGTTTTAGGCTGAAACTGTCTTTATAAATGAGTCGGAGTTTGAGCCCGAGCTTTATAAACAATACTTGATAAGAGTTGTGTGGCTAATCAAGTATGTTATTTTTATAAATATAACAATACCTAAGTATAAGTAAATGCTTTTATTATGTTCAATATACATAAGTAAGAGTTTAATTATAAACATATAAATAAACCAATTGTATATATAACACAAATAACTAATTAACTGTAATAAACAAGTTGACTCTAAGCTAAAGTCAAGCTTTTAAAATTACTCATGAGATGAGCTTAACTTAATATTAATGATTAAATTAATCATAATCCAAGCCCTTCCCATTGCACTCTCTTTTGGGTTTTTATAGTGAAAAAATGTGCTTATGTGTCGCTTACGTGACAACACTTTTTTCTCATTAAAGCTCCCAACTTGGGGTGTAAATGATGCGCAGCAGCTCGAAAGCTACTCGGGATCGGATTGGTAAAAAGCTCGAACGAGCCGAGCCTTAACGAGCCCGAGCCCGAGTTCGAGCTTGATACATGACTCGTTTAGTTATCGAGCCCGAGCTCGAGCTTTTCATATAAAGACCGTTTAGGCTCGCGAGCCTAAACGAGCACAAACAAATTTTATATTATTATTATTTTATATATAGTATGCCTACTATTTAACATTGGCGAGTCGAGCTTGAGCCGAGCTTTAGCTCGTTTGAGCTATCAAAGCGAGCTCGAGCCGAACTTTTAGCTCTCTTTAAATTGCTCTATAACTAATTCGAGCCGAGTCGAGCCGAGCTCAAGCCCTTAGATTTTACATTCGAGCCGAGTTCGAGCTCAAAGTATTAGGCTCAAACCCAATCAGACTTGGGCCCGACTCGACTCATTTACACCCCTACCTAACTAAAGCCCCATAATACAAACCAACTATCAAAAGCTGATTATTTTAAACACATAAATTTATAAACTAATAATTGGTTGCTTCTTCTTTTTATAACAAGATTTAGCTAATAATTGTCTGCTGCTTCTTCTTTTCTTTTCTTTTTTTTTTTAAATTAGATTTAGTTCTTTAAAAAAAAGTGATGTTTCTAGATAAGCCATTTTTTTATTTACAAACCGCCACTACAAAAAATAATAAAAATAAAAACAAAATGCTGCTTTCTATCTGCATCTGCCTCTATTCTGCCAACTTCACAGGCTCTGATTTCCACCGTTCAACATTCATTCACATTCACTAATTCATATTATTATTCCATTTCCATTCATTGGATAAATAATAAATCAAACATCAACTCAACAACTTATACTACTACTTCCATCATAATCCCACAAAAAAATTATACATATTCCATCATCTCATTCCTCTAAACATTTACATCCCACTATAAATCAAACATTCAACAAGCTGCGCCGCTATTCATTTTACATACCCTTTTACATATTAACATGTACGGCGTTAACGGCTCTTCGGACGCAATCTCCAGAGACACGAATCCGCTCTTGCATCCGTCTACGTTCAAGCATCCAACACACGGCGAGTTTGCGAAGATTAAGCATTTGATTTCACTAGACACTTATCCAAACTATAGTTACCAGACTCAAGATCATAGTCAACACCAACAGGATGAGAGTTATGGACAGAATAACAGCCCATTCTTCTCGAATTTACTTAGCGAAAACGGAGACAATGAGTTTCAAGATCCTGTTACTGAAAGATTGTTTATGAAACGAAAAGAAGATGAGAAATTTGAACTGAATGTGCATAAGGCGGACGCGGTTACGAAACAAGAACAGGATGTTAATAATGGTGGTTATGGTTATATGAATCAAAATTTGGTCAGGCAGAATAGCACTCCACCTGGATTTTTATATGCTGCAAATGGTAAATTGTTTCATCTTTTTAAAGTTTATAACATGTCTTTGTAGTTGACTTTATAGCTTTTTTTTTTTACTTATGGAAATTGTGTATAAGCTTTTTTTTTTTTAACATAATATCTTCAACTTAATTGTTAATATATTAGGTTATATCAACTAGCAACTTGGATTTTGATTCATTAGCTTTAAAGTTCATAACTTTTTTTAGTTGACCTTTTAACTTGTACGTTTTTCTTTAACGGCTTAAATTACACTAAATCTGTCTATGACTAGGCTCGAACCCTTGACCTCAATGGGAGCAAGTGAGCAATACCTTAACAACAAAAGGTGATTTATTAGTCACAAACAAAGAGCATACCTTAGCAATAAGCTAAGGGGGGACGGGGTGCTCCACTTAACTTCACTTGTTTTCACTAATTCTGTACTGCCACATCACTTCACTGAAACACAGTTTTAAAGGCAGCACTAGACTGAACCACTACACTGAAAAAAAAACCCAAAATCCCACAAATATCTTCACGGAACCCTACCCCATCCGTTAACTAGAACTAGCAAATACCTGCACGGGACCCCTACCCATGACCACGGCGGCAGTGTTACCATGTAGGAACTGGGGTACATGTGGGATTTGCTGGTAGCACCCCGTCCCCCCTAAGGAGGTCCAAACAAATAGAGAAAAGCAGAAAAATAAAAAATAAAAGGGTGGCGGCGCAGCTTGTTGCCCGCCTTCCCGCTATCTTGATGTAATTTGTAATGTTTTTTTATTATTAATATTAAAGTCAACAACAATTCTATGAGTAGAAGATGATGCTTTTGATGTTGAAACTCAGGTTTTGGTAGCATGACAAAAGGCAATTCATCAAGTACAATGAATAACCATATCACTTTCTCATCAGGGCCATCTTGTTTGAAGAGGAGCATAGATGGTGTTTTAAAGATGCCACATGTACATCTACATTCAACAATGCTTCTTTAAATGTTCATTCCAATCCTACTTTGATTAATATTATAACTTGTTTCTAGAATGGAGAGGAGACTGCATACCATACTCCTAACTTGGTACACCATATGAGCTTGCCAAACACCTCATCCGAGATGGCGGTTGTTGACAACTTCCTACACTTCCAACAAGAGTCCACTGTCCCTTGGAGAACACGCGCCAAAAGAGGTTTTGCTACGCACCCACGAAGCATTGCTGAAAGGGTATGGACATGTTTTAGTTTGTGTACTTGAATCTTGATCTTTTGTTATCAATGTGATCTAACTTTGATGTTGGTTTATCATCATTTGGGCTTCAATTTTAGGTGAGAAGAACTCGGATCAGTGAACGAATCAAAAGGCTGCAAGAGCTTTTCCCTGATATAGACAAGGTAGAATTTCCATTTTCCGTTTTGTTTTGTTTTGTTTTCCGTTAATCCTGATCTCATACCAGGATCAATACCCGTGAGGTTCACAGTTTCCCCACGGGTATCAGGTATACATCTAACCAATATCATGGATATTTATAATTTGTAACAACTACAAGTTATAAATGAATCACAGCTTGCTGCCTGTTTACCTTCTATTTCAATGTATTTGACATTACAATTAATAATAAATCTATATATATATATTGCAAAGGGATTAATCCTACATGTCATACTCTTATGCAATCTCTCCTTTGAGAGATGCCACATAGGATGTGATGTGGCAACTCTAGACCAATTAAAAAAAAGAAATAAATATGATTTAAATATAGTGTAACTTAATCTATTAAATACCTAATATATTAAATGGAAATATTAAACCTTTATTATTTTCTCTCTCATGTTTTCTCCCATAACTTTTAAACGTTAATATCTTTTATTTACGAGATTTTTTAAAGAAAAAAATTACACCAAATTAACGAGCGTTTTATTATCTTTCTAACGAGTACCATAGTGCTATATAAAAACGGAGAAAAAAATGACTATTTTTTGTAACCCGGCAGGTATTGTGTCAGGTTTAGGATTAGTTTACAAAAAAAATTGTGGGTTTGGGTCGGGCCTGGGATTAGGTGATACCCATGATTTTTTTAAAATAATAATATGATAACTTATCACAGAGATTTGTTTAAAATAAATAAATAATAATAATAATATTCATTAATCATATATTGACAAGTTATTAATTATGTTGTCATATTAAATATTTTATTATGTCATATTAGATATTTCAACCCGGGACGCTCCCGGGATAAAAACTAGTTAGGAAATAAAGAAATGTGTAGATACTAATAAAATCACATTTTGAATCTGCAGCATACTAATACAGCAGATATGTTAGATATGGCTTTTGAGTACATCAAAAACCTTCAAAAGGAACTGCAGGTATACCACATATTACTTCAACATATTTTTTAATTTTTATTTATTTTTTTCCTCATGATTTTTTCTTGTTTTGGAAATTTAGACTTTGAATGATGCTAGAGCAAGGTGCAAGTGTCAAGCAAACAGTTAAGGCCTGCGTAAACCGCTTGCTTTCTGTTTTCGACTAGTAAAAGCAAGCGGGTCGAATACAGAATACCTTCAAATACTTGAATTTTGTAAAATGTAAATTATTTAGACAAAAGAGTTGTTCTTTGAATTTGTGAGGAATTATAATCTGATATAGATTTTGTTTTCATTTCCCTTTATTTGTCTTCGGACTGTGTCCCATGTTCGGTTTTTTTTTCGCATTTTGTAAACGAGCTAACAAAAAGGCGATAACTTCATTAGATTGTTTGATAAAAATAACATTAACCAGGAAACAAACTATTACATGAACACTAGAGATGTAACTAAGATGAATGGTTGTTTATTCTATCAAATTTTCTTGAATCGAACGATGGAATGTCACTCAATCCTCACTCTTTCGTCTTCACCATGTCGCCTGCAACCACATATACAACGTTAAACCATTTCGACAACTAATACATATATATAATTATATAGACGTATATAAAAGCATATAAGCGCGCGTGTGTGTGTATGTATAGATGGATTAGGTACATTGTTCGAAATTGACACCGCATTTCTCAGGAAGTTGCATGGCCAAGCTACGATCGACACCAGAAATGGGAGGACCGTTGACCAGAACACACAAACAAGGTTGACCAAGAACTCTGACTGCATTACAGCAAGCCTCATTTGGTGCAATGGGGCTAAACGGTACAACTGACGCACGGCAAGGTAACAGTTGCACTAACGCTGAAAAAAAAGTGCTTCCACACGGGTGCGCCATTGTTCCTTGAACAAATAGTCCCATCACCACCACGGCCACCGCAAGAGACACCATTGTCTTAGCTTTGTTTTCCATTGTGTTAATGAGATGTTATAACACTTTTGTTATGCATTGTGTTTGTGTGTAAATATATGTATATATATAGATATAGATTTGTGTTGGTGAATCACAGTTGGTTCATGCCAATGTCAAGCCATTGATTAATTAGTCCTAGCACTATTGGCATGGTTAAGGAAAACAGTTGTTGAACTCATATGTCATGACAAAGTACATAGTTATACAATTTGACTAGCATTCCAACATCTAATCATTTTTTTACAAAGAATTGTATCAAACCAGGTTGTATTGTCAATAACTAGAACTGTATTTATTAGAACTAACTACACGGAAGGACGAAGTGGTTAGTGAGGTTAGTCCACGCTTTGTAGGTACAAAGCGTGTGCACAAACAATCGGACAAGATACAATCATCAGATCCGGGAAGGTACCGATTGACCGGCCTCTATGTATAACCTTATCAACCCAAAATCCGTAAGAAGATAGTATCGAGTTTTGGAAGCAACGAATAGGCAAAAAAAAGTGCTCGGATTTATAATTTCTTAATGGCGAACGTTACTACTTTTATTAAAGAATGACCAAACATTTTACTGACAATATTCTTAGAATGCCATTAAATAGAACCATACTCCAAATCCTGCAGCATGTATTGACCAAAGCAAATAAGCCGGTTTCAGGTTTATAAAGTTTGAACCTGGTTTAACAGTTTATGTTTGATCTCGGGTTTATAAAGTCAGAACAGAATTTAACCTGTTCGGCTGACAGTTTATGTTTTGAAACCGGCCATATAAACCAAACCAACATTGTTTGGTTCTCTACTTTTCGCAGCTTTTGAATATGCAGTTGATAGACACTAGTGATATTGATATAATAAACAAAACAAAACCGCCCGAACCTCCTAATCATATCGTTTATGTTATTCATTGAAACGACAAAACCATGGCTCGGGTACAATTCTATTTTGTTTTCAAATGGCTTCTTATTTTATGCTAAGAACAGCCAGCTAACTAACAAATGAATAGACAATATTACCCTTCTAAATATTCAAGTTAAGTTATAGGGTACAGTGTCCTTTTTGCATGCCATACATCTATAAACTTTATGCTTAAACGACATCGCTGTACCATCAAAACTTTGAACCCCACATTCATCTATTATAACTGAAAAAATTCTTGGTTCTTTTATACCTACGTTTCTCGTGTATCCTCCATTGCAGCAGTGTTTAACTGGATGCTCCAGCTGCAGCGCCTTTCTCGTCTTCACCTTGTTCTTCTTTTGCAAACTCCTCGATCAATTCCCGTTGTCTTTCAGTTAAGTTCCTGAGTAAGTAAAGAGGAATAATCGCGTTTAATAAACCGTATTACGACTAAGTTAACCAAAACTGTAAAACTAAAACACTAATGCAAGTGGAAATGTACTTAGGCATGCTGACGTTGAAGTGTACATATTGATCTCCATACGAGTAAGAATTTCTGCTTTTAATACCTGATAAAAAAACAAACAAAAAAAGGTTTACATAGGCCCGGAGGAAAGTAAAAACAATAGAAACCTAATATTATCATTAAAGCCTACCTTTCCCCTTCAAAACTACTTTCTGGCCAGGTTGGGTTCCTGGACGAACCTGCATACAAAATTAAATTAATTTGAGAAATTCAACAAAGAACTTCAATTCATTGTTATTGATCATTTCCAAGGAAATAATGAGCTTCATACCTTCAGAACAACATCTCCTGTCAATGTCGGGACCTGAATAGTTCCTCCCAAAATTGCCTGCACATTGATAATGGAGAAGACAGCCATCATGTACTTGTGTATGGGCTTGTATGAAGATATAAAAAAGGCGTAAAAAACATAAAACAGCATCAATATATCAGTTAATTTTTTATTATCTATATTTTTTTGGGTTGGGAGTATAAAAATGCAAATCGCATAAATTAACTTACCTACATGCTGATTATCTAATTTGTTGTTAGAAATAAGAAATGTAACTTGAATTTATTTAAGTTTAAAGCGGTATTCTATAATCACACTTATTGCGTACTGTTGCTTTTTGTCACAATTACCTGAGTGATATTCAGCACAGCATCCACATGTATGTTTGATCCCTCTCGTCGGAAAACAGGGTCTTCTCGTACCTAAACAATAACCATGGTATATATAAATTCATCAAAATATATAACTTTCAGTTTAAAGCATTTTATTATACAAAATTAAAATTGCATATTCACATATGTATACAGATCTCCGTATACAAGTTTCTTTATATAACAATAACACATCAAAATACTAACAGATTACTTATACATGTTAAGCACATAAATATTAAAGAAATACTCTCCTTAAACCAACAGCCATGTAAATGATGCTACCTTAATAACAACAAAAAGATCACCAGGCTGGATGCCATTTGGATCAGCTCCGCCACTTCTAGGCATCCTTAATTCATCATCGGTATCCACTCCTGTAAATTCCAAAGTCCAAACAAAGTATTGCATCATCACACGGTTGGATGCAGGCATATTTTTATATGCATATGATTTATCCAAATTTATCCAAGCATGATTGCTTTTATAGATCCATATTTACGTTTGTATCTTCAGAATTCTACATAATATTTGCTCAGATTCTGTCCAAGCGTCACATTTACTTTTATCATGTTCTATAAAAAACTATCATAACCCCAACGTATCATATAGCCACATTCACTATTATACACTCCACACAATATGCAAAAAGAAAGACAAGACGAAGCATAACCACAAAGTACCTGGCATTATATTAACTTTCACAGACTTTGGTCCTCTCACCACCCTCTGGCCATTGCATGACTTGCATAAGCTCTGTATATCAACCAACATTGTAAGTAAAAGTGAACCATTTCCGAGCGTACTTAAACCAACAGCATAAAACCAATACACAGGAAGCCTAAAAACTACACTGCAAGGTTGCAGGTTACATGTACTTCACCAACAGCATTCAGCTTCTGGGTAACTCAAAAATTGCAACATATATACACGTACAGATACATATATAGTATATACAGGGGCCCATTCAAAACATAACTATTTAAGCAGGGAGCCAGACACCGCAAGAACTCGTAAGCACTTAAATAATCCGACTAAATAAAGCAGGAAAAGGAGGTTACATAACCGCCTTACGTATTACATTTATAGCAATAGGTAAAGTCTTTATGTGGTTCTCACAGTTCTATGTCGGGTTTAATGATGGCTAAGAAGATTTGGGCCTAGTTTTGGTCCATGTTAATTTCTTGGGGCCTAATTTACAAACCCTAATTGTTATCTTATATATATACCACCACATCATGTAGGTGAGTCGCACGTCTATGTAAGAGTATATAAGCTCTAACTACAACCAGAAGTTGCATCTCTCACACATGTTTTACCTGTCAATCTAATTATCAAGTAAAGCCTTCATGATTTCTTCATTCCTTTTGTTGTTTTTACATAAAAACTTTCCCAATGACCCTAATTTTAACTGGCTTTGACCTAGAACCACATAAAGCGCGCCTTTTTGGGGATGCGTACTCCTAAGCACCAAGCGTCTCAGTGGCACCTTTTTAAACAAAGATATACATATACAAGTGATGGAAAATATAACAGATCACAGACCCCAAATGCACATACAACCTTGTCACTTTAACTTTGCTATCTTTTCCTAAGCAGTAAACCTAACTCTTCTTCAATCATTAACCACCATGAAGTCAAACTAAAAACACTTTCTAATAGTTGTAGTCACACTATCTATCCGGGTCATAAATTATATGACAAACACCAATAACTAATCAGTGTGTGTACAAAGAAAAAGTAAAAACATGATGTGGATTTCTAGAATTACAAAATTTGCCACATACCTTGACAGATCTACCACTTCCACCACACTGAGTGCAAGGGAACTGGATTTTTAATGGGCCACTTTGAGTGATTGTCTACAGATAGTGCAGAAACACATGTTAAGAGATTGGATATTTATGAGAAACACAAAACAAACAATAAAATAGTATGATACCAACCGTGCCTGCTCCTTTACACCGCCTACAGGTCTCTATCTTTGCACCAGGAGGAACACCAGTCCCACCTGTCGATGGTCACAAATAAGATTAACGAGAACGATTAAGAAATACTAAACAGGTAATGAAAAAACAGAGGCAATACAAATAGCTAAAAAGCAATATCATACCACAAGTTTCGCAAGGCAAATCGGTCTGGAAGACTATATTTTTTGTACACCCCTGAACAGCCTCCATAAATGAAAGTTCTAGGGCAACCTGTGCATGATGGAAGAATACAGTTAGACATCAGATGACTAATCAAATGCATAAACAGCACTGAAAAAAAAAATCAAGACCTTAGCATCCTTTCCAGTAAATTGCCCAGCAAACGGCCCAAAACCAAAAATCTGATCACACCAACATGCACAAAAAGAAGAGTTATAATCCAAGAAGAAGAGAATATCTGAAGACAAAGTTGAATAAAACTCAAGAATAAAACATCCACACATCAAGCTCAAATTAACATGTCTAAGATATATATAAGACATCCACATTTGTGTCTACGAGAACCATTTTCAAGAGACACTTGATCATCAGCATGGTTTAAAAAGGCGTTCCGAGGCGCGCCTCGAGGCTTACGCCTCGGCTGAGGCGGTAAGAAATAGCCTCTGAGGCTTAGCCTCACTGAGTAATTTTGAAACGTAAGCCTCAGTGAAGTCGAGGCGGTCCGAGGCGATTCGAGGCGGTTCGAGGCTTTGAGGCTTTGAGGCGGGGCGGTGAGGCTTAAGCCTCGGCAAAGCATGTTTATTTTAGTTTCTGGGCAATTTTTGGGCTTAATTGGTGGGCCCAACAGAAAAGCATACTATTGGTGGGCCCAACAGAATGAGTTTTTTAGGTTGAAAGAATGAGTTTTTAGGTTAAAACTCATTCTAACTCATTCTTTTAGCAGAAGCAAGCAGCCAGTAGCAAGCCAGCCAGCAGCAGCAAGTTTTTTTTAGGTTTCTGGGCAATTTTTGGGCTTAATGATGGTTTTATAATATTTATGTCGTTTGTTTTATATTAAATTGTGATTTTTATGATAGATATATATATATTTTTTATTTTTTTAGTAATATCTTGAGGCTTACGCCTCGGTCCGCCTCGAGGCTTACGCCTCGTGAGGCTACTGGACAACGCCTCGAGGCCCGTTTTAGCCTTTTAAAACCTTGATCATCAGAAAAGAATACAACTTTTTTGGACCGATCACATTTGTTAGCGTGTCTCATAAACATTTTAAGAGTATCAGGCTGCTGCAGACAGTACAAAATCTTCAAAAAAAAAATAGAGCATGCTAAATATACCGAAAGAGAGAATGTAAATTTAGGCATCCCTAGATGAAAAGGGGTTGATTAAAAAACATTCATCTATTGCTTTCTCCAATACTACATGTACAACTGTACACATTTAGCACTTTTTATGTGATCAAATGTTGACAACAGAAATACTGAACTTTAGCATAATAGCACATTTGGCTGTAAAGTGTTGGTATTTTCTGTTGTAAAGCAGGTTAAAATTTATGTCCTTTCGCTCATAACGGATTTTGATTAAAAAGGAACGACTAAATAATGTACGTTGCATAAATTAACTAAACGTATGGAAAAGAAACAATAGGCAGTGATTAGATCCTTCACATAAAGTATCATGAACTCACATCATTGAGGTCCTGAAATGGATTGCGCCAATGACCAGAATCTGGACCAGCTCCATTAGCACTTGCTTCAAAAGTTTCATGACCAAGCTATACAGCCATGAATCAAATGGGAAAGACATTAAGTATGGCGTACATGCTCAAATGAATAATGTAAGCACAATAATAAACTGATATAGTCAGACTACAAGAACTATGAAATTCAATGACTAATAAAGTGAAATTTAGATGCAAATTTGCAAACCATAGACGATAAAATGTGATTAAATTGATTAATTTGTATATAATGACCTACCGGGAGCAACTTTGGCATTTTCGGAACTCTAGTGGTAAGTTTTTCCAGATGTTATACATTACAAACAGATAAACATGACAAACTTGATCAACTAGGAACCTTATTATTCTTTAAACATAGAATACGTTTTAAAGAGATGGCACAAAGCCCAAAATATTTAAAAAAAAAACGTGTTTGAACCTGGTCATATTGAGCTCGTTTCTCTTCATCTTTCAGAACCTGCAAAAATAAAGCTAAGTTTGAGTATTTCACTTTATAATCTCATACATGGTCTTGTTCGACTCAGAGCATAAAAACATTTTGCTATCATTATCATGAACTGAAGAAAAATTAATCTCTTAAGAGAATAATACACATTTCTCGCATATTTAAACAACAAAAATTGCTAAAGCTCGAGCTCGGCTCGAATGTAGATTTCCAAGCTCGAGCTCGACTCGGGCTCGGCTCGTTTTTTAGTTATTAATTAATTTATATTAATTGTAATACTTATTTAAATATAATTTGGTTATTTATTCAGAATTTTATAAAAATTACTTATTATATTTAAATATATATTTAATATATTAATTAAAATTTATATAAATGGTGGGCTCGTTAAGGCTCGCGAGCCGGCTCGAGCTCGATAAACAAAGCTCGAGCTCGGGCTCGTTTACTAAACAAGCTTGTGTTTTAGGCTCGGGCTCGAGCTCGTTTAGGCTCAGCTCGTTACGAGCTTTTTTCGAGCCGAGCTCAAGTAGCTCGGCTCGTTTGCACCCCTAATTTTAGTGAAGCATCTCAAGTGCTCAACTACAGAAAGAAACTAGAAAAACAAATCTAGAGTTAAATAACACCTTAGTACCTCATATGCCTTTGAAATTTCCTGAAACCTTCTCTCTGCTTCTGGGTCATCTTTATTTGCATCTGGATGCCACTTCTTGGCTAGCTAAAAGCTCCAAATAAAACAAAACATTAATTTATTAAAAACATAGCACAAGCCAAACAGAACAAACTCACAAAGACATTGCATGTTAATAATTTCACTCAGGTCAAAGATTTGCAGGAAACAACAAAAAAAAGGAATAATGAAAAAGATACAAACCCCATAATAGGCTTTTTTAATTTCTGATGCAGTTGCATTCTTAGGAACTCCAAGCGTGTCGTAAAAATCTTTCGCAGCCATGAATGCTGGTGAATATAAGAACATAAGTCAAGCAAACTATAAAATTTCCAAAATCGCACAGAATTCTATCGCTGTATGAACAAACTGTAAAACAAGAACCCATATGGCCCAACCCCACAGACTTCATTCTAAATTTTCTCTGCCTAAATATCAAATAAAAATATATCTTATAATGACCAAAAAGTAAATTGTAACAGTGCATTTTTCAAGGAGATTATTATTAGATTAAGTACATCATTTTAGTAATAGTACAACATACAGGTTCCATGAATTAATCTACTGTTCCCATAACATGCATTAACTCTTCCAATACCATGTCTTGAATTGACTACTGCAACAAAATACCATCCATCCATCAGATACACACACATACACACATAATAATAATAATAATAATAATAATAATAATAAGTTATTTGTCCAGTGAACATGTACCATTTCTATAACTGTGTCCATGAATTGACGAACCAAACTTCCTATAACCTCCTCTGACCAGCGAATCACACAACTATATAGCAATCGTAAAACAAACATTAACATAGGAAATAAGCGAATTGTATCAATGAATGAATAATTGAGTAACAGAGTGCATACGACGTCGTTGGAGAGGGAGCGACGAGCAATCCATGAGAAGAGTTTAATGGCGTTGGAACGAACCATTTGTTTAATAATTTGTGGAAAGGATTTGAGTATGGAGGTTGTGGTTTATGTGCAGAGGGGTTTTTGTAAACCCTAATTGTAAAGGATCAAGCTTTAGAAGCTTCTAGGGCTGGTATCACTCTCTCTACCAAGTAACCTTCTAGTTTTCCCCAATCCAATACTTGGGGAGGGGTAGTTTTGGCAAATGGTCGATACTAGAACATCCGTCGGGTGTTCTTTTTAACCGATAATCGAAAATTGAACCCGACCTGAGGTGGCCTAACCCGAGAACCTAGCTTAACTGATTAACTCGTACTTGATGAATGGTTAAACCCGAACCCATATAGTTAACTGGTCAATTTTTTAATAGGAATTTAGTGTTTCAGGTTCACATGAAAACCTAAGAAGTCAGGACACAATTTAAAGATTCAATTTTTCATATTCCTAGTTTTCTTTCTACTTTCTAGTTCCTAACATATTTTAATGACCGACTTTTGCTATAGTGTAGAAAGGCAACGCACAGTCTAATGCTTGATACATCATGAAACTTAGCAAATTGTCATATTTATTATGTTGGATATCGATGCATTATAAAATTCTCATATCTTATGCCAGCTAATACACACAAGTTTTATCATGTATCAATGAGTATCAGTAATGTTTATATGCATTATAAGTGTTGTAAATAACACCAGAAACAATCAACAATTGAACTCAACTAAACAACGATTACGAATATTATTCATAATAGAAAGATTACATGAAAAGGAATTGAAAGAAAACTAAACACACTGAATTACCCTAATTGAAACCCTAAGTCAGATTATATAGACCTAATCTGACCATTATCCGATCTCAACGAACATAACAAACTAAGTTTCCAACTTGACACGATTAGCCCCTCTACTTTCTGGACTTTATTATTATTGAAACAAAATAGACAAAACAGAACAAAAAACTTTGAAGTATTGGCAGAATACCCCCAGGACTTTAACCTTCTAGTTTCTGCCCTTTGACTTTGCCTTTGACCTCTTGATGTTGACTTAATATTCTAACAATCTCCACCTTAAGCCAACAATCAAGACATATCTAACTTATCAGCCTCCCAAACAATAATCAAACATCATACTTTCACGGATTTGATCACCAAAAACAGCCCCATTCAGTTCAGTCTCACCTAGAACCATTTTGACCCATTTAAGTCCTTTTATCAAACCAAATGGCCTTGATTCTGCATAACCAGCTGACCCATGTTGTAACCAGCTTACAACATCCTCCAAACAATGATCATACATTGTTTCATTCACTGAAATGAACAACACAACAGCTGCACACACATCAGAATCAAACTGGACCATTATGCCCTTCTTTACACCTTCTGTCAAAACCATGATTTCTGATTCTGCAAAACCCAAGGTTAACACCTGTTGTACCTTCAATTTCCAACTTACAACATTTCCCATAACCTGAAATGCACAATCAATTCTGAACCATTCCCTGTACACAAAATCTGCACAATCAAACACAACTAAAACTATGACCAAATTGCCCCTGCCATCAGTTTTGTGTTCTATCACCACCACCTGATTTCCAGGCTGATATACACAAACAGCTTTGAACCTTTCATGGTCAACAACTTCTGCATAATCAGAACCAACAGAATTAATGAACATTATACCCCTAGTATTAATTCTGCTAATAACCACCATATCAGGCTTAACCTTCACAAACCAAACATCTTTATCCCATAATGAACCCATCTCAACATTCATTACCTTAAACCACTTGGTCACATCCTCATCACAAGTCAAAAACTTCACATCAGCTTTTCTTGTCCTGTCCCTTTCAACACAGGACAGTTTTTCACTAATTTCAGCACTGATCACTTGAGTTTCTTTTCCTGTACATTGACCAGCCTCTTCCTTACAAAAATCAGACTGCAACTCTCCTTGTACAGGCTCCACCTCACTCAAAACTTCCTTTAAACATAGCAAAAACATGCTACCTTCTACTCTTGACTTCTCATCATATATTCCATATATTCTGAACAACACTACACCATCATAATACACTAAGAACATCCGACCACATGTTCTTGAATCATACTTATCCTGAATAGTATGATCACATATCCTTAAGCCAAATTTCTTCTATTCTCCAACCTTACAGAATGCATCACCTTCTAAAAAAATACCCTTCTTGGAAAACCAACTTCCCTGACCAGAAGACTACCACCACCTTCACCTAGAGTCCCACCCATTTATTTCCCACATAAAACACCCTGAACCCTAGTTGACTGAATCACCTTAAAGAACTCATCCTTGTGAGACTTTCCCATCATATAAAACTCACAAAACTCTAAGTTCATTCCCTGTAAACCATTAACACCCTTCTGTTTACAGAATTCACTGATGTTCAATTATGTGATCAATAGACTATATAACAAGAGGCACACTTTCTGGTATCTCATGACCATCAAGAACATAGACATTATTCACTTGTCTATTTCTTGACATCACTGCCACATATTCTTTCATCACCAGGATTTTACCATCCTTCAACATCATATGGTAACCTTTTCTTTTGAAAAATTCCAATGACAATAAACTTCTTTTCGGATTATGGACATACCTCACACCATGAAGATCAACAATCATGCCATTGTCCATCATGATGACTCCAATCCCCTGAATCTTACACGTATTGCCATCACTAATCTTGATTACACCAAGATCTTCATATTACAGTTCATTGAAATATCCTGAATCCATCATCCTCCTTTCAGAACGGAATCCATCACAATGATAATTCACCATAAGAACATCAGAAATATCATCTTCTGATAGACCATATTGTTGACTGTGACCATACACACTCTGTTCTTCCCTGCTTTTCTTCAATTCATGCCAACCGTTCTTTCCATCAATCTTTCCCAACTCGATCTTCGTTGTTTTCACCATTGAATCGACTGGATTGTTCTGAATCGAGCACCATCAGGCTCTGATATCAATTGTTGTAAATAACACGTGAAACAATCAACAATTGAACTCAACTAACCAACGATTAGGAATATTATTGATAAGAGAAAGATTACATGAAAGGAATTGAAAGAAAATTAAACACATTTAATTACCCTAATTGAAACCCTAAGTCAGATTATATAGACCTAATCTGACCATTATCTGATCTCAACGAACATAACAAACTAAGTTTCCAACTTGACACATATAGCCCCTCTGCTTTCTGAACTTTATTAATATTGGAAGAAAATAGACAAAACAGAACAATAAACTTTGAAGTATTGGCAGAATACCCCCTAGACTTTAACCTTCCAGTTTCTGCCCTTTGACTTTGCCTTTGACCTCTTGATGTTGACTTAATATTCTAACAATAAAAAAGACAATGTAGAAGATTTATAAAACTTCTTTGTATACAAATCTTACATGTTCATCCTATCATGTTTCAATCCTCTAAGATCAAGTGTATGTTAAAAAAGATAGCGTAATTCTTTAGATAAGCAAATATTATGAGATCAAGAGTCTGCAACCAATATTAAATTTCATTAGCTTATAGCTTTTGTTTTTCTTGTGTGGCTGGAAATATGCAACTCAAACACCCGAACCATTTAACTCAAACTGGTAAACCTAAATCGAATATAGTTAATTGGGTTAGTTATCGGGTAATATTTTCACCACTAAAACACATGAAGAACCCGACCCAAATAACCTGATAGCCGAAGAAGTAACCCGATGAACACCCCTACCCGTGTGTGTTTTTTTTTTTTTTTTTTTTTTTTAAAGAAAAGCCATATTTTAGTGCTTACAAGCACCACATGTTCAAGATTTCCATCTCGTGATCCCTATAGATGGCTTAGGACAACATGTGTCGCCGATGAAGTATCGTACTATCCTTAAGTACCGCCTCGTAATTCCCCTATTTTCAGTTGATGAATCATGTCCTGTTTGCCATGAGGTGTGTTTAGACTCATTTGGGGACCATGCAACACATTGTAGAGAGCTCCCCGGGTCAAATACCGATGAGATTTGGTTAGGGATAATCTTTTTACTTATTCAGGCGAGTTTGGATTTCTACTAAAAAAGAGGCATGAGTGAATTTTTTTACTGATTAATTGGAAAGAAGATCAGGAAGATCAACATTTAGACAAGCTAACATTTTTGGTTTTTTAGATGGATATGTGAGAAACACGCATGTGTGGGTCTAACAGGGGTTTCCCCTCTAGTGGACTTAGGGAGTAATGCTTTTACGATGGACCAAGTTGCTTTTAAAGCTGCTTTGGGCAAAATGACCAAACATGAGGAAACGTGTCTTGTGCTTTGACACTTTTGGTTTACCTGCGCCAGAGGCTGGGGAGTTACTTTGCCGAGTCCAAGGAGTCATGCATAGTTATGTTATGAACCAAAGATCCATGAATGTAGATTTTAAAAGGTATTATGAATGTAAACTAATTAAAACAATATTTGAAAATGATACATCTGCTAGAAAGGAACCAAAATGCTTACTAGTGTACCACCTCTTAGAGTTAATTGTATTTGTTGTAATCTCTTTGGTGCATGCATTGTGCATATTGTGTTAGAGTTTTATTTTATGAAACTAAGTTTATATAGCTTATACTCTGGCCACAAGGGGTGGTTGGCTATTTATCACATTCATCACACTATCACATCCAATCAGATTCTGCCACCTCATTTTATCACATTCTATCATATTCCATCACTAAACCCATGCGGCGGTGTTCATATTCCATCACATTTCATCACTAAACTTTTTTTTAAATAAACTAAAAACATTACATTTTAAATAAATAAAAACATTAAATTAAATAAAATAAAAAATATTACATTAAATAAAATAAAAAAACATTGCACTAAATTAAAAAAATAACACACTATTAAAAACTACTAAAAAATAGATAGTAAAAACCTAATAAAATTTTGGGCGTAACATTCGAAGGTTTGACACTTCGATTGGAGGTCCGCATACTTGTGAGAGATTGAATCACACGTACGTTGTGTTCCCCCGACAAGTTCACCAAACTCGGCTAAAACTCCTTTCCAGTTCAAATCGTTGCTCCGGTCACAAACATGACCACGATTCAAGGTCCCCGAAAAAAACATAATAATATAATATTTTAGTTTAAATAACACTTGAAATAAAAGACAAAAAAACATAACACTTGGTTTTATAAAAATGGTTTTATAATTAAAAAAGATTGAAAATTTTATTTTGTCTTTTGTTCATAAATGTCAAACCAAGAAGCAAGAAGCACCGTGATGGCCATCACGCCATTTCTTCATCGCGGCCGTGATTCGATTCGAGGGGCGGTGTTTCGCGGGCTTCACGCCATCACAGAACACCCCGGCTGGACTAAGAAACTAATAGAAAAGTTATATAGCTTATGAAAATACTAGCCGGTAAGAAAGAATTGCACGGATGGTCTAAGTCTACATTGTGGTTTTGGTATCTCTTTCTAAAACTTACATGAGTTGCAACATGTTCGGCCCTTACAGTAAATGACAGTTTGTTTTTAACGGAAATTTACCCCATGAGTTCAACATGAAATGAATGTATTTCGGTCTTTTTACTTCTTTCTCAACTAACCCTATATCGACTTTTTACTTATTAATACCCTTAGCCCGATTTGTATGCTTCCCGCTTTCATTGTCGTCTTCGTCATCTTCTTCGTTGTTCTCCACATCTTCTTCCTCGTTCTCCTTGGAGGCGTGAGCTTGACGGGCACTTATGATCTTGTCGGAACAATTTTTATGTTGTCGTAAAGACTTGAGGCAAAGAAACTTCTTCCCAGCGTTTATCCATAAATAGAAATTTTCAACCTACTCAACGTGTCTGCTTTGGTCTTTCGCTACCCAAAACCGAGTTAGCAGTTTTCAGCTTAACTGCGTAAAACTGACCAAATTGGTTGATGAATACCCATATATCACTTGGTACCAAACCATTTCACCATCTCTATTTCCACAGAAAGCTTGTGACCAAACAAACGCGCACAAACACACACGCAGCCCAGAAACAGAACAGGGGTATGGGCATTAAAACGACAAATAGGGTACATCAGAAACTGACAATTAACACACACAGAACAGGTTTGCACAACAGAATAAACCGAAGATAAGATTCCAAAACTCGGTGGCCAACGATAAATAAGAAAGTAGAATTGATCTTCATTGTTGATCACCATCAAAAACCGACACAATGCATCCTCTAAATCTAGAGTTGGCATAAACATAATCTAGAAAAACAAAATTGATTCAAAAGTTGCTTTTAAAAGACGAGCTCGTGAGGTTTCATGCCTGCTTTCAGTGAAAATCGTGCACCCAAATAGCTCTTCAAATCGGGTACTGCCTCAATAGATTGTATCAATGCTGCATCCACGGATTTCTGGTCATCCTTTTTATCCTGTGGGAGTGTGTTCTTTTCCTGTACATGAATAATATAACTTTAGTATGTGTAGCGGGTCAAAACAACCCAATCTCTAATTACTTAGTAAAGGTACATTGTTAATTAGAGTGATATAGTTTTATGAAGATAGTAAAACCGATTCTTGATTTAATAAAATAAATTAAAAATTGTGAATGCAGGTCAAGCCACACACAAATATAATCATATTGACTCAAACCAGCTATGAAACCAGTCGAGCCCAACCCATCCATTGTGCAGCCTCTGCTATAAAGCAAAAAAAAAGAGTGTTACCTCTTTCTCTGCTTCAAAAAACTCGCCTTCTCCTTTCTTCTTCTTCTTTTCAACTTTCTTTCCAAAGTACTTATCATCAAACTTCACCACGTTTACTCTCGAGATGTCCACCTTAGTTGACGTTGCAATTACATATGATTGATTCACTCTCCTCAAGGGAACACCGTTAATCTTAAATGGACCTACAAGATGAAAAGAGTTTTAAAAGATAACCGAAAAAACATAACGATACAAGCAATTTATTACTTAATTAAATGTTCGTCTTTATATATCTCAAACAACGATAGTTCTAGAAAAAAAACTTATCATTTCAACAAATCCAAATGAAGAAGGCAGGAAAAAAAATTACCAGTAACCAGCAACAGCCCTGACGTAAGTTGCTTCAAGAAAACAACCCTTTTCCCCTTGAACCTCCCAGCCAATATAATCAGCACGGTTCCAGGAGTAATGCTAGCTCTGAACACATACATATAACAAACCAATTCACCACATATATAAACTACACACATGCATTAATATGTACGAAAACATATCTATAAACGCACCTGAGCTTGGTGGGTCTGGCTTTGCGTTTGTTGACAAGCGGTTTCTTGACATCATCCGCTGGATAAAACTTCGGTGGCTTCTCGGCCGGAGCAGCATCAACGGCTTTCTTCTCGTGTTTAGGAAAAGCGCCACCGTTCTTAGCCTTGATAGCCCATAGACCCCTCTTGTGGTACATCTTTGACCTTGAATACTTTCCTACACCCCTGATCAAATCAGGGTTCCTGCACACATGAGGCTTCCTCTGCTGTGGTGCCATTAATCCTTACCTAAAAATGCCCAAAACAAAAAATCATCACCTAAAAACAGAATATAAACTAACCCAATCTAAAACCTAATTCTAGATTGTCGTTGATTAAATCAATATTAAAGTAGAAATCAAGTTAAAAAAAACACAAGCCAATCAACATTTTTTTTTATTTTCTTAAAGGAGAATTTCTTTTAATTCGGGGTGCAAATGAGCTGAGCTACTCAAGCTCGGCTCAAAAACAAACTCGAAAGCCCGATCCTAAAAACAAGCTCATTTAGTAAACGATCATGAGCTTCGCTTATCGTGATCGAGCCAGCTTGTGAGCCTAAGCAAGCCAACTATTTATATAATTAATATATTAAATATATATTTTTAAATAATGATTATTATTTATAAAATTATGAAAACTTGGCGCCGCTCACTAAATTCTGTCGTTAATAAAATCTGTAAATCGATGGTCCCTGAACTTAATTATATGTATAATAATAATTATAATTAATATAAAATAACTAAAAAAAGTAAAAACCAATAAACAAGCCGAGATCAAGCTTGAAAAACAACCTACGAGCCAAGCTCAATCTAGAGCATTATAAATTATTTTCACTTTAATTATGTTGTCTATGAGACTTGAACCATAAAGACTTGGCCTTTGCAGACGGACCACCAACCCCAATTGCAATCAATAATTAACTATGCAAAAAAAAAAAAAAAAAAAAAAAAAAAAACTTCTATTGGGTCTCATTTCAATGGTAAATCATGAACAAAACATAAACTTTATGATCTAAATGGATACCTACAGATCTAAATCACAACAAAGATTCAAACAAACAGTTAACTAGCTAAAAATAAGCAAAATTTATAATTAAAATGGGATAATATCAGCTAAATTATTGTGAATCAAGAAAAAGAGTTAACAAGAAACTGTAGGTAGCAGAAAGTGACAAACTTTATATAATTTATAAGGGTAGTGATGAAGCAATTAAAGGGTTTGGATTGATTACCTGTGAAAAAGAGGCGCAGGATGTTGGTGTAGTCAGCTGAAGGAATGAAAGAAACCCTAGAAGAATGGTTTATATCTAAATTGTTTGTAAGGGCAAAATTGTCAAACAAAAACCCTAATTGCCAATATATATTTTGTGACAATGGTTTATGAGAAATAAAAATACATAATTTTTGTTGTTGTGGTGATGAAACGTAATAATCTTGGTTAAATGTTTAATTTTTTATTATTTATTTGAAGATTAAGAGGTGAAATAATTGGTAAAGAGTAGGGGTGTTTTCGGGTTGGTTTTTCGGGTTTTTTTTTAAATGACTCAATAACCGAACCATTTAAAGTTCGGGTTGGTTCGGGTTAGTTTGGGTTGGGTTATTCGGTTTTCAGGCTTAGATGTAATATGAAAAAAAATATATATATTTTTCGCAATATTTGTCATGCTATTTAAAAATATCATCAAAATTTAAACATTGGTTGACAATATGATATGATTATGTTCAGAATTCCTAAAACATAATACTTTAGATACCAAAAACGCTAAACCAAAACGCAATATAAAAAAGTACATTATTTTTTCGGGTTTTTTGGGTTTCGGGTTTATCGGGTCTGGTTGTTCGGGTTTTTTGTTGGGAAAACGTGACCCGATAACTGAACCATTTAAGCTTCGGGTTGGTCGAGTTCGGGTTTTTCAAGTGTTCTCTAATTTGGATTCAAGTGGCTTCGGATTTGGGTCGGGTTTCAGATAAAAATGAGCATCCCTAGTAAAGAGTTAGAATAAGTAAATGGTTGTAACAGCATATGTGATGGTTTGTGATCGTGAGGGAGTTTGGTGTCGCAACATTTTCACGCTCATAAAATATCACCTCCTTTTCTATGAGAGGCTCGATTGTGAGCGAATCCACGTTCATGAGGAGAAATCACTAAGCGATGTGCATCAATCAAAAGACAACGCTTTTTAAATTTCAATTAATATGATTTTTTTAAATGACTTGTATACGTTAGCTTTTAAAACAAATTACACATTTTTCTGCAAATTTTGATGTTAATAGCTTTGTTTTTTTTTTTAATGGAGAAGAGAAATTTTATTCCACACGAAAACCAAAAAACATAGCGAGTATAAAGGTTTCCTAACTAGATATTAGAAAACCAAGATAAAAGAAAAATACACATACAAGACTCTCGCCTAACGAGCACAAAAAACTACAATCGCCCATCCGAAACACTATACGCTTGAGCTAGATCAAATAGAGGATAGGCTTTGTTATTTGTGAGATTTTATTAGGTATGGTGGTTGTTGTTCTGTATATTTTGATATAAAACTTGACGAAACAAAGTTGTTTTTTAAATAAATAATATATAATTTTTGTCTTGAAAGCTGTTTTGATACGTGCTTGGATCGACATTTCGGATGACAAATAAGTGTATATAAATAGTTATATAATTCTATAAAAATAATTGATACAATGCATTAATATTTTTCTAAAAAAAGTTCACTTGGTTTTCATCCCTTCCTAAACCATTAACTTTGTTTAGACCATCCCTGTTGGCAATCAAACCTCGTTTGTGGCACTATTTGGGAATTAAAAAAAAAGAAAAATTAGAGGAAAAGTCATGAACAAGTCGTTAGAACAACCAAGATTGCAAACATGGTTGGGGGACAAGTGTCACCATGGTATTGGATATAATATTATTTCTATTTTTCTTTTTTACTTCAACCTAAATAGTTATAAATAAAACTTGTTTTTATTTAACTAGCGGGGTGCCCGCGCGTTGCGGCGGGAACACAATATTTACTAAAAACAAAGTAACAACATAAATAAATATGTGATGATAAATGCAAAACAAGGGTAGGGCACGTGTCATATGGTCTTGTTGCCTCTTACATGAGACAAAGAAGAACATCATAGACTCATAATGAAAGCTTGACACGATGACAAAGCTTCGATATGCGTGTAAGTTTTAATTAACATATAGTAGTGTAAAGTTAGAAAAAGAGAAATTTATCATCTCCTATTATTGTTTTTAAATTTTGTGGGTAGCCTTCCTAAATACTTTATAACATAGTATAGATATAGATAAAGGCATTTTAGGAATTTTGTATGTCTAACTCTTATAGTCATGTATGTACAAGTATTGTCCACATCGGTTGTGGGAAAATTTTAACCATTGTATCATCCACAAGTAAGGAGAAAATTTAATCTATTGTATCTTCCACATCTTTAGTTACCATCAAAGATTTATTTTTTTTATTGTTTTGAATGATATAGTTTTATTGTTTAAGTTTAGAATTTTTCAACTTAAACTACCGGCTCGATTATTACAAATTTATTTTTATCTATTTTTGCATTTTTTTTATTTTAACTCTCATGTTTATAAAAAAAATAAACATAGTTCATTTATTATTTTACTCTACAAATATGTAGTAAGCTTCCATCATTCCATACTATATTTATATCTCAATTTATAGACATTATTTAGGTTCAGAAATATTCAACTTAAACTACTGACTACGATAGTTCCATACATCAATATATTATTCGATTTTTTTTTTCTATGAACTTTCTAAATATAAAAATACAACCCTAGATATTAACTGTATAAAAGATTATAAAAACAACAAAGTATGGATTGGTTGGGGGCGTAAACACATAATATTTGCAAGAATATTGTTTTAATGGTGAAGAAAAGGTTGCCTTAAGATGCAAGAATATTGTTTTAATGGTGAAGAAAAGGTTACCTTAAGATCGATATCCTATATTTCCCAAAATTTTGAACGATCAAATACAACATAACGGTTATCCGCAATACTCTCGTACACAAAATCTTTTATGAATCTACATGTCACACCCTCAAATTACCACTTGCGGAGTTTTACCGCGAGGCGCATGACAAACCAGGATCCAAGTCAACGATCACAATAAACGACTCTATATGAAATACGTAAAACCATAAACAACGAATTTTATAAGCGGAAGCATTTAAGAAGAATTTAATCAGCTACAATAGTATTCCAAAGTATTCAAAACACTTTATTTCAAAATGTGCAACTAAGCCTAGACGCCAATGCAGACCCGTGCGCCTAGTTCCATTTGTTGCTACCTTAGCGACCTGAGAAAAACATGCCAAAAAGATGTCAACATATAATGCTGGTGAGTTCACAGGTTTGTTCCAAATGTTATCAAAGTGTTACCAGAATGTTACCATGTCCATACTATATCCATGTTACCAAGTACGCTAGCTAGGCGTATGTTTTGTTACTACTACGATTGGAAAACCATTACTAGACTGTTACCATGTGTTCAGCCCGATGTGTTGTAGCCACGCTACGAGTGTTACCAGTTCGAGACAATATGCACCCGCCCGGCCCTCCAAGCCGACGAGTGGGGTTTGTCAAGCCCAATAGATCTATCCACATTTCCCCCGTTGTGCATCCCCGCACATTCATGGTTTCCCCCAGGACTTTAAAAGATCGTATAGTACACAAGTTTAAAACCATAGTATGACATATGTTACCAAAATCGTTTAGTGCATGTTTTCTCCCCCAAAGATTAAAGCAATAAAAGTGGGGCCGTGAACTCACCTTAAATAGTGTTCTTCGATTACAAGTAAAGATGTTAAGCCCTTGATAATCCCTCTACCGGAGATCTATCAAAATGTTCACATAAGTGTTCTGACTAATAACCATAAGGTTATCTAGTCCCCGATTGTCCATATCGTAACCAAGTATGTTTTAAAGCGTGTTTAAATGTTTAACCGACACACTAGACCGACCCGACATTCCTTTGGTGACCCATTACCCTAACTAATCAAGTACACATAGATTACACACAAGGTTCAAGCATAAAACACTTAGTTTGTATCAAAAATCTCATTTCTGCATCAGAACGGTCGAACCAGTCAGTTTAAGTCTCCTTCGCCCGTTTTAAGTCTCCTTCGCCCGTTTTGTATTTCGTTCGACCGTTTGATGCCTCCTTCGACCGTTCTGCCACTTTCGCCCAACAAAACCCAGGTTCGACCCTGGATTCCCTCCTTCGCACCTTCGATCGGTCGAAGGAGTCCAGGTTCGCCCCTGTTGTGCAAATTTTCCTAAAAACGCTTCAAACACATTCAAAACGACTCGAAACATCATCAAACACAGCAGTCAAGCATGAATAACTCATCCCTACAAAACCCCACCGATTTCCCCCAATAAAACACCCATTTCAGCCCTTTCCCAAAATGGTAAAAGTTATGGAAATGTCACAATCATGCATGGATTATTTACCCAATTTGGAAACTTTTGAAATCGATTCATATTCAACTTGAAATGCTCAGTTTGTCGAGTGTTCGATCTTTCCTTATTAGTTCTATTGATCATAAATATCATGCATCAAGTCTAGATTCGTTAAAACCCCCAAATACCCATAATATCACCATTTATCCAATCCTAACCCTAAACAACAATAATCTAGCATCAATAACAATCCTATATCATGTTTCTATCATAGATACAGCAGCAAATCATTAAACAACACATAACACCACATAATACACAATTTACATATGTTTATCATCATGGAAACCTATGTCAAATGATAATGTTTTAGTTTAGAAAGATGTTTAAAAGGTTTTTAATCATAAAAACACCCTTAGAACAGATCCGGACAATTAGGGTTAGATGAAAACGAATTAAAATGCTTTTAAAAGGGTTTAGGATTAAGAACACACCTTGGATTCTTGTTTAGATGTTGTAGATAGGTTAGATTATGAAAAAGAAGAGCAAAAACTCCTTCCTTAGTGATTAAGATCGTTTGAGAGTGTTTTGGGATGGTTAGGGTTTGTGAAATGATGAAAAATGACAAAGTTTGGTATTTATACTAATCCTCCTTCGCCCCATATCAATGGTCGAAGGTGGCCTCCTTCGACCCTTCCACAGGGTCGAATGAGCCCTGTCCTGGTCGAAGGGAATTCTTTTAATTCCACATCCCAGGTTCGCCCATTTTCAAAGGGTCGAACCAAACAAACTGTTCTCCTTCGACCACTCGAAGTGGTCGAACCATAACTCATGTTTAACTAGTTTTCCAGTTTGTCGTGTTTAACGCATTCTAACACATCTTAACACATAAGCATGCATCCTTAGTCTATATTTAACATATTTAAGCATAGATGATCATTTACACATCATTTAAACACATCTATGTATATAATCCACCACACGACCCATAACCTACACATATACTTAATTAGTTCATGTAATGTCACCAACAACGGAACCCGGTACTAGTGTATTACCAAAATGACTCCCAATGACCCTCCAGATCATTGCACCCTGGACAATCCTAACTTGACCCGACTCAACTAACCCAGTTAAGTTCGTTTATAAACGTTTCTCGCTAAGGTAGACTTAGATGTTACTAAAATGTTTAAGCCAAACATGCCGGGTGTCACACTACATAACAAAAGAAAATGGTTCACAAATTGTTTTAATGGTAGAAGAAAGCCATAAGATATGAGTAAGAATAAGGCCCCATAAAGATACAAATTGAAGAAAGAAGCCGGTGACAATGCCTACTAACAAACTAAAGATTATAAAGAAAATAAGGAATGCGAGAGTTGTTTCATTGAGGTGTATATGATAACAACACAATGGCCACTATTTATAGGGCTCAAATACAAGGTATATACATAAATGAGATAAAGGAGTTAGAAACATAGATAGTCACTAATAACTTCTAAAGAAGTTAGAAACATGAATAGTCACTAATAGATTTATTATTTCATAATCAACTTAATTGTTAATGTAAAAAGACAACTTCACCCTTTTATTACATTCATTAAGTTATTGTACCATATGCATTATATGTTGTAATTACTTAAATTTGGTTGGAATCCTTCCCTCATGCTTTATAATATAGTATAGATATAGATAACTTCTACTAATTAATAATTATAAAAAATATAAAAATAAAGTGTTGATCAGTTTTTTTATGAAGATGGCGGTATAAATTTTACTAAAAACATAGTTCGTTTTAAAAAATGTATTTTTTAATATAAAATAATATTAACAATAATTCATATTTTCCCCATTATCTAAAAAATCTAACATTATCTAAAAAGTCAAACACTTGGCGGTTTTTTATTGGTTCGAAAGATTTTTAGAATCAAGTTTATTATCTAAAAAATCTAACATTATCTGTTTAATATATATATATATATATATATTTAAAAAAAATCATTATTTTCCCTATAAATATAGTATCATATTAACATAGTTTTATATCCAATACCATTATCTCTTCTTTTTTTTTTCTTTCATAATTTCTACCATGGATCCTTCGAATCCAAATCTTTGTATGAACCTTGGAGATTCTGAAGATTATCTCAATACTCAATACTATCAAAACTCTCATGTTTTTCCAAATGCAAGTCAAGTTCTTATCACTGATGAAAACCTTCAAACCTCACAAACTTATGAAAATCAATCACAAGGAGCTAGTAAATGGGATGTTGCTGAAGATGTCGCGTTAATGTCAGCATGGTGTATGATTAGCGGAAATAGTATTGTGGCAAAAACCAAAAAATAAAAAATTTGTGGGCACGAGTAAAGAAAATGTACGATGCAGCTCAAGCAGAAAATTCAGAAAAGCTTAGTGCGAGGAATGAAGCTCAAATGAGAGGTCGTTTTAAACGACTTAGCGAAAATGGCCAGAAATGGGTTGGTGCGTATAGAGAAGCATATCGCCAACGAAAAAGTGGAATGAGCCAGCAAGATATTGAGAATGTAGCTCATGACTTGTATGAGAAAGATAAAAGGAGCAAGTTTACTAACTATGTTGTTTTTAATGAAGTTATGTGTAAGCATCCAAAGTGGGATTTACAGATAAACCATGACACAAGACGTTCTTGTCCTGAAGAGAATAATGCAGAAAGTGGTGGTAGCTCAAAAAGAACTAGGACTACTGAAGAAGGGGAGTATTGTGTCAATCCCAACCCAGACACACCAACTAGTGCTGGTTCCACAAGTTGACGTCCAATTTTTAGAGATGCAGCTAAAAAAGGAAAAGAAACATGTAAGGTTTCTACTGACTTTGTTGAAGAGCTTCGCTCAATGAGGCTTACTAGAGACAATGAACTTGAACTCATGAAAGAAAGGCCCGAGTTTGAAAAAGAAAGGGAGCAAAGTACGCATCTGAACACATTATTACAAAAAACGTTCTTGACGCCCGAAGAAGAAAACATAAAACGCCATTTAATGTTGAAGTTTTATGGCTCTGTCTAAGTAACTCAAGTTTAGTGTGTGTTTTATAATTAGTTGGTTTAGTCAAGTTAAGTGTGTGTTTGATTTGTAATGCATTTGTAACGTATTTCATTAGTCGTTTTGTTTCGTATCTTATGTATGTGTAATATGAATGGTTGTAATGCATTTGTAACATCTTTTATTATCAACTATTGTCATCTCTAACATTATTTAGATTAAAAGATTTAATATTATTATCCGGATATCTAACATTATCTTAGTTTTCACATCTTAGCATTTTACTTGAAGCTTGGATTTTAGTTAGATAAAAAAAAATTAACATTATTATCCGGATATCCAACATTATCTTCGTTTCCACATGTCAACATTTTACTAGAAGCTTGGATTTTGTTTAGATGAAAAGATTTAACATTATTAACTGGATATCCAACATTATCTTCGTTTCCACGTGTCAACATTTTACTAGAAGCTTGGATTTTGTTTAGATGAAAAGATTTAACATTATTAAATGGATATCTAATATTATCTTCGTTTCCACGTGTCAACATTTTACTAGAAGCTTGGATTTTGTTTAGATGAAAAGATTTAACATTATTAACTGGATATCCAACATTATCTTCATTATTTTTCTTTTATAAATAAGAGCATAACTTTGACATATTTTATCCAGCACCAACTCTTCATTCTAGCCTCCTTGAAAAATGTCTCATAATGAAAATCTACATGTAGGTTCCAATTCATCAAACTTGAATGAATTTGATGAATGGGAAGCCAGGCTTGCTGAGCAAAATCGACAACATGATCACATCATTTGTGAAATATTTGTAAGCATGCCAAATATGATCATAGGAGATAATACTCCTAGAGCAAGAATAAGGTATCGTGACCGTTAACGCGAGCAGGGTGAGGCACGGTTAATGAACGACTACTTTATTGACAACCCAACATATGATCAAGACATATTTCGGCGTAGATTTCGAATGCGAAAACCATTATTCCTTCGTGTAGTGGTAGCTATTACAACGAACGATATCCATTTTCAACAAAGACGTGATGCCACTGGAAGAAAAGGTCTTTCATCATTGCAGAAATGTACCGGAGCTATGCAGGTGTTGGCGTATGGAACATCAATAAATGCACAAGATGAATACTTGAGAATGAGTGACACTGTAACAAGGGATGCTCTTATAAGGTTCGTAGACGGTGTCATTACATGTTTTAGTCAAGAGTACCTTAGAAGGCCTAATGAAGATGATTTAAGAAGACTGCTCCATGTCGGGGAAGAACGCGGATTTCCAGGTATGATAGGAAGCATTGATTGCATGCATTGGGAATGGAAAAATTGCCCCACCGCTTGGGCCGGGCAATATGCAGGTAGAAGTGGCAAACCAACAATCATTTTGGAAGCCGTTGCATCATATGACTTATGGATATGGCATGCATTCTTTGGAACACCAGGTACGTGCAATGACATTAACGTCCTCCACCGATCTCCTCTTTTTGATGATGTGTTATCAGGTCGATCACCAAAGGTGAGTTATATCCTAAATGGTCGGAAATATAATAGGGCATACTATCTTACTGATGGCATATATCCTCCATGGGCTGCCTTTGTCAAGTCAATAACTTCTCCACAACTGTGAAAAATAAGTTGTTCGCTCAACATCAATAGTCCGCTAGAAAAGATGTCGAACGAGCATTTGGAGTTCTACAAGCTCGTTTTGCATTTCTACGACAGCCATGTCATGTGTGGGACAAAGATATAATGGGGAAAATTATGATTGCATGTATTATCACACATAATATGATCGTTGAGGATGAACGTGACACATATCTTAACTATTATGATCCATCTGAATTTCTAGATGACAGGCCTCAAAATCGGCAACGAAGAAGCTCTAGTTAGGATGATGAACAACCTTTTCAATACTCTACTCAACGAATTGAAAGCTTATCTAGTTATATGACCAATAGGGAACAACTTCGCAATAGAGAAACTCATATCGCATTAAAAAACGATTTGATTGATCACATATGGCAAAAGTTTGGCGATGATGAATAATTATGTAGTTTGTATTATTTTTTAAGCGTAATGTTATATTTCATGCTATGAGTGTAATTTGGTTTATCTATTTAATTAAGTATGTTTGATGAATATAAATATATTTTTTTTTCTTTTTTTCTTTTTAATATTTATAATATGTATTAATAAATAACCAAAAATATAAATCACATTTATTTATTTTATAAAATATTGTGAAGGTTGGGGTGTTAATGAGAGTGAAAAATTGAGTTTGGTTGGGTTGTATAGGTGGAAGAGAGAGAAATTAGTTTTTTTATTAAAATGTTGGATTGGGTTGGTTGTGAATGGGGATGGTCTTAGTAAGTGTGAGTGAAAAACTCATCCTGCCTACGTAATGCACTTTTTATCCCGTTTACGATGGTATTACATATGGCCTAACTAACTGAAGGGATATGGTATCAAAACATTACAAACACCATACCATAGCCCAACTAGAACCGGCATCGCCTGACATCCATCACCACTCCCGGTCGCCGCCCGCCTGGGCGACCGACCACCACCCACATCCTCTTCAACAGTTTCCGGCTGTTTACGCTTGTGACCTGCAAACAAGATAAGTAAACCTTAAAGAAACACAACAAACTACAAAACCGCAAAGAAGGCAGTAACACTTACTCTCAGTAGTCACGCCCTCAGCAACACTGGCCTCACCAGTCGTCTCATCACCTTGCGCCCCGGCCGCTGACGCACTTGCTCCAGTGCCACCTGCAGAGCGACGTGCACGATGAATTAGACCAGACGACGACCCACTCGACTCATCGTCTGACAAAAATACATAATCCACCCCAGCCGGCGTTTTCACGGACAACGGCTCAGGATTGATTAGGAAACCCACTTCAAGATTAGAGGGCGCACCTTCCATCGGGCCGGGGAGCAAAAAATTCTCTACCATCAGCTCCAGCTCCGAAACACCTCCCTCGGGTACCGCCAGGTAGGTGGTCTTCATAGTACGGGCGGCAAAAATTTCAAACAGCAATTCGCCTGTCACCAAACACAACAGGCGTCAACCAACATAACAAAAACAAAATTCAAACAAGGTTGAAGTACTCACCTTCAACAGACAGCGGCCCAGCCTCACCCACAGGTGCCACATCATAACCCTCCTTGACGCTAAGACGGCTCAGCCCCAACAGACGGAGTACACCCTCGTCCAGCTTATCCAGATCATCCAGGCGGGTGGGATGTGCGCACAAATCCTGAAACCAGGCTTCTTCCTGGAAATCCTTCATCACTTCAAAAGATGGCGCTTTCTGGCCTGCACGTAGCTCCAGTTTCTCCATCCCCACCGGTATCACCTCCTTCTTCAGGAAGAAAAAGCACTTCTTCCACTCGCGAAGAGTCTTCGGAGAGCTCTTCGGCACAATCAAGGTCACCGTCTTCGACCTTTCAACAAACGACACCCAGCCGGAGTCTTTCACCTCAATTTTGTAGAAAACATTGAAGTGTTCAAACTCCGGCTCCCTTCTCAAGGACCGGCAGGTGGCCTCGAAATGCATAATTCGCATTAACCCGAACGAGCTCATATGTGAAATATGCACCCCATACTTTCGAAGAACGGAGATGAGAAAATCCGACACCGGTAGACGGAAAAGTCCCTTCAAAAAGAACGCCTCGTAAAGGCATATCTTCTCCTCCGGGCAGTCTAACGGAGTCTTCCCTTTCTCCGGCAGCTCCGGTTCCCACTCCCGGGAAATACCATATTTCTTGACCAAAGACTGGAATTTATCTTTGAACCAAGAAATCTGGGCATCTTTCATCGCCAATTCCGCCTTCTTATCTTCAGACGACATCTTCGACAAAG
Organism: Ambrosia trifida; assembly: GCA_028751855.1. Lineage (NCBI taxonomy): Eukaryota > Viridiplantae > Streptophyta > Magnoliopsida > Asterales > Asteraceae > Ambrosia > Ambrosia trifida. The sequence continues at coordinate 87,971,444 of CM054131.1, forward strand.
GAAAGTGAGAGAATGAAAAATTCTTCTTCAACAGCTGATCGGAAAAGCTACAAACTCGCCGGAGAAAAATTTGAAAAGTTTCTTTTAAAGAAGAGAATGAAACGAACGAAGGATCAAAGGTACATATTTATACCCATCACATTAAATGCAGTGGCAGAAAGAGAAATCATCACAAGCAGGCTTTTCGCGCAGAGGTCCAATAGCAAACAGACACGTCAGACAGCTCACGTGACCAAACGACACACGCGCGGCGCGTGTCCCACTCGCCTGACGGTTGTTCTACCTCAGCTGGCAAACGATGCCGATGCTCGACATGTGTACGCCCACGTTCAAACTCACCACTAACAGCTGTCCCCATGCATCAGATGCACGACACGTGGTGACCTAGCAACTCAACTATCACAGTAACTGTCAGACACGATCTCCAAGGCAGGTGTACCAACCGTCAGCCACGTCTTTTCAACTTCAAACATTCCCGCCTTGAATTCACACAAATTCCAAAGAGACAAATTCAATGCGGAGTAAATATAGGCGCCAAATACGACAAAAAAATATATTTTCACAACTTCTGACCGTGCAAACAGACCCGACGCCTATCTAGGCTCCACGCCTACGCGCCAGAATCAACTTTTTGCAAATTTATTTTTTCACAAGTTCTGACCGCGCAAACTGGCCAGACGCCTATCTAGGCTCCACGCCTACGCGCCAGAACCAACTTTTTGCAAAATTAATTTTTTACAAGTTCGGACCGCGCAAACCGGCCAGACGCCTATCCAGGCTCCACGCCTACGCGCCAGAACCAACTTTTTTTGCAAAATTAACTTTTTACAAGTTCGGACCGCGCACACTGGCCAGACGCCTATCTAGGCTCCACGCCTACGTGCCAGAACCAACTTTTTGCAAAATTAATTTTTTACAAGTTCGGACCGCGCAAACAGGCCTGACGCCTATCTCGGCTGCACGCCTACGCGCCAGAACGAATAGCAGGAACAGTTTTTTCGAAATACCGGAAAAAATAACAGCCCCACCCCTGCTCGGACCTACTCATAGGCCCCACACACGCTCATCCCGTGATACGCCCGCAGATTGATCACTGTGCGGCACCAGTTGACGAAGGTTGTACAAAAACACACGTCCACTTTGATTACATGAAAACCCGGTGACGACTGGATGTAACCTAAAGTACACTTGTGACAATCAAGTCCAGCACTCCCATACCAGAAGGCGCAGAAAAGCACTGGACTGGGGGGACTTGAAGGGATATGGTATCAAAACATTACAAACACCATACCATCGCCCAACTAGAACCGGCATCGCCTGACATCCATGCGCCCGTTTTACGTCAGCGGATCGTTTAGCGTCCATCCACCCATTCTACGTCAGCGGAACGTCTGGCGTCCACTCACCCATTTTAGGTCGGCGATGCAACTGGCATCAAACGAATGCCAGTAAGCAGCGCTACCCGCCCGTTTTACGTCGGCGATACACCCTGGCGTCCAAACGGACGCCATGCGCAACATCGTCCGCCCGTTCTACGTCAGCGGACTTAACATACTATGAGGCTTCTCCATCAAGCCAAAGGAAGCTTCGCCAAACACAACTGGAAGATACCTTTTGGGGCAGCCTCGGGACTCACCCCTGCCCCAGGCGAAATATCTCTGACGCAGCCGGCGGCCCGTCAGAGTTCCTCTCCAATCAGAGACTGCTCCCAGTCTGACGAAAACAGAAAGGACGATGACGTGGCGGCCTCTCAGCCAAGATATCTTCCTGACAAAGCAGACTTTCTCAACCCGTCTCGAAGTCCAAGAAAGGTATGATTACTCACCGCCCTCGGCCTACCAATGGGCGGACACCACGTGTCCGCCGACCACGAGCGTCCACTCAAGGGGCGCCACGTGTATCAACCGTCAGGACGATAACATCCCCCCTTAGCTTTTTACTTTCTCCTTTTTATCCAAACCCACTTGCACCAAATGGGCTTAAGGACTTGGGCCGGATTATGGAGACGCCTCTACCTGGGTCGGGCCCCACTAAGGGTAGAGGATGGGCTGAGAAAGTGAGGGAGCTAGGTACTAAAAAAGGAGGAGCTCCTTCTCCTTTTATTGGCATCTAAGATCTCTCACACTTTCACTCAAGAGGAATACGAACTCCTTCGTGTCTTCTTCAACCCCGTGTTTATTATACTAACTTTTAGAGGCTCGGCTCTTCTAATCGGTAGTCTCCTAAACTCCCTGGTCTTGTCCTTAGACCCTCACGTATTTTCCAAACACGCTCTCTTTGAAAAATACCGTAAGATCACATATTGGATTAGCGCCTGTTCGGTAAACCAGGATTCGTGTTTCTTCATTGGCGCCATCCGTGGCCTTACCACAAATACTCTAAACAAAACAGCTTTAACAAATATATCCACCAATCCATATTGAAAAAATGACCACTTCACCTCCAAGAGTGTTCACTCCATCGGGGGCCGTCGAAGACATCACCGACGCCACCCCAGGATCTCAACCAACATCGGGGGACCACGACAACAATCAGCAACACCCGGTCATCACCCCTAGAAACCTAGCATCCCAGTTCGTCGATCCAGCCCCTCCAACAGAGGAGGAGATCGACGCCCTGAATAATGACTGGTACGAACGCCAGAAACAAATTCTGGACGCACAGCTGGAGCGACGCCGACTCACCGGAAAGGCGATCACGGGTTCCTCCTCCAAACAACCTACACGAATCACAACTGCCTCCCGTCACGGGGAAGGTCCAGGGCAACCCCCTGCGGACCAGGCTCGTGCAGAGCGCAACCGGTTCGACGACGAGGACTATGACGAAAGTTCATGGGAGGACGACGCCTCTAGGGACTATCGCCATAGCCCATACTACAGGCGGGAACGACTAAACAGATACAATGACGACGCCACCACAAGCGCCAATCCCGCCTGCCGACCAACGTCAGAATATATGACGGTCTCACTGATCCGGACGACCACCTCGGCATCTTCAATCAGGCCAGGGCCGTCATCGGATGGACCCTACCTGTCTGGTGTCACATGTTTGCCCAGACACTTACCGGAGCCGCCAGGGTCTGGTTTGATAACCTCTCCATTGGGAGCATCGACAGCTACGAGTAGCTGATCCAAAAATTTCGCTCCATTTTAGCCAACAACGTCGCCACAAGCGCGACAAAAGCCAGATCTCCCTGTGCAAACGCAGGGACACTAAACCGCTCGAGGACTTCATCATACGGTTCAACAAAGAAGCACTACAGTTAGGAACGGGGGACGAAGCAACCCGGACCTCCTTCCTGGCCAACGTTAAGGACGACAGCCTACAACACAACCTTCAAGGGAAAGATGGCGTGCCAGATTCCTGGGAATAGGTTGTTCGCATCTCCAAGCTATATGCGGGCAACCAAAAAACAATGCGCCAAAACCAACGAGGGAGCTCCAGCAACAGCCGCAGCCGCGGCAACAACCGAGCATCTGTCTGGAACCGCATTTCAGGCTCCACTGACGAAGGCCGATATTCAACCTCCGGCGACGCCCGAAACATTATCGGTAACAAACAAACACGCGACCAGCGCAACGACGGCCGCCGGAATCAAGACTGGACCCCCCTCACGAAAACACCATCCCAGGTGCTGTCACAGGTCCTCTCAACTGGAGAGGTAACTTTCAAGATCCCAAAACCCATGGAAATAAAACGAAAAAACGTTGACACCATCAGATTCTGTGATTTCCACAAAGATGTGGGCCACGACACTGACAATTGCTACAGCCTCAAAATGGAGATCGAGGCGGCCCTACGATCCGGGAAATTGGTCAACTTGGTCAAGAATGTCCGCGCCGGTGCACGCCGGCAAGACGAGCCCGCCAAGGCCATCAAAGACATCAAAACACACCACATCCGCGGCGCGTACAACAGACAGTGGAACATGACGCGCAACACCAAGTGGAAAACAAACCTCCCAGACATAGCGACCACGTCGCAACAATCAGAAACCACAACAGTTAGAAACTGGAGGGAGGCTCAAGTCATCCTCCCCACAATACCAGGGGGCGCAAAATCAACAACCCCACTCACCATCACAGCACTGTTCGGGCATTACCGAACTTACAAGATGATGTGCGATGGCGGCAGCAGCTTCGACATCCTGTACCAACAGTGCTTCGATCAACTCGACGAGGAAGACAAAGCACGCTTGCAACCAGATGCACCCATCGCTGGTTTCTTCAACGAGGTAATACACCCCATTGGCAAGTTTGACTTTACAGTCACACTTGATGACGGCACTCACACGCGCTCAGAAGTTTGCACCTTTCACGTCATCCCAGCCATCTCCTCATACGACATACTGCTGGACAGGCAAGGCCTGGCAAACTTCAACTCCACCGCATCAACTCCGCACCAAACAATGGGTTTTCCAACACCCACGGGGATCGCATACATCCGAGGCAACCAAGAATGCCTCATGACAACCGACCCGATCGACGACACAGCGCAGCAAGCGCCAGCCTCGCCGAAGGAAGAAAAATGGGTTCTCAACCCGGCTTTCCCCGAACAAACCATTACTTTAGGGCGGACCCTTTCCCCCAAGTAAAACAAACCTAAAGCAACTATTGGTGGCAAACAAAGACATCTTCGCCTGGCAATCATCAGACATGGTCGGCGTCTCAAAAACATATAGCCGAGCATCGCCTCAACACATACAAAGATGCACGCCCGGTGGCCCAGAAAAAATGGCCACTGGGCCCCGACAGAGTCAAAGCCATGAACGAACAAGTCGATGACCTACTCGAAGCGGGCATCATCAGAAAATGCAACCACTAAACCTGGGTAGCTAACCCTGTCATGGTCCTCAAAAAGAACGGATCTTGGCGCATGTGTGTCGACTACAAGGACCTTAATAAAGCATGTCCTAAAGATCACTACCCCCTACCAGAAATTGACTTGAAGGTAGACTCACTAGCGCCATTTAAATACAAATGCTTCCTCGACGCATATCGAGGATATCATCAAATACAAATGGCCTACGAAGACGAAGACCAAACGGCCTTCAGAACAGATAGAGGGGTATACTGCAACACCAAAATGCCTTTCGGACTCAAGAACGCTGGCGCAACTTACCAACGCCTCATGGACCATGCCTTCATCAACAAGATCGCGTCAACCTTGAAGTCTGCGTCGATGACACCATGCTAACAGACATCCAGCGCACCTTCGAACAGTTGCGCGATATCAAAATGAAGCTCAACCGGGGAAAATGCTCCTTCGGAGCTGAAGAAGGAAAATTTCTAGGCGTCATTGTCACCAACGGTGGCTTCAAGCCAAACCCGGAAAAAGTCCAAGCTATCCAGCGCATGCCATCACCAAATTCAATAAAGGACGTACAGACACTGATGGGACGCCTAGTTGCTCTTAACCGATTCTTATCAAACTACGCCTCTAAGTCTTTTCCTTTTGTCCACACCCTACGAAATGTACTAAAGAAAACACAGTTCCGCTGGACACCGGAAGCGGAAGTAGCCTTTCGTGAAATGAAGCAATGTTTAACTTAGTTGCCAACTCTAACAGCACCCCTGTCAGAGGAACCACTTACACTGTACCTATCTGCATCAGAAACAGCAATAGGCGCGGTACTACTGGTAAAACGCAACAAAGTACAAACACCAATCTACTACATCAGCCGCACCCTGGCAGACGCAGAAACCAGATACTCAACAATGGAAAAACTCCTTCTCGCACTAGTACATGCGTCACGACGACTAAGGCGATACTTCCAAGGACACCCAATCAACGTCCTAACATATTATAGAATCAACACCGTACTCTCCAAACCGGAACTCTCAGGCCGCCTGGCGAAATGGGCAATCGAGCTAGGCGCACACACCATCATCTACAAACCAAGACCCGCAATCAAAGGACAGGTCCTTGCAGACTTCATCGCAGAAATTCCAATAGATAAAATCCAAGACTGCAAAGATGAGCAAGACCCCAAACCCATCCCAGATGACCAGGGCGCAGGCGCAGTCCTTCGCCTCGTCAGCCCTGACAAAACAGAATTCACATACGCCATCCGTCTTGAGTTCCCAAGCACAAACAACGAAGCAGAGTACGAGGCATTTTTGGCAAGACTACGCCTCGCCGACAAATGGGCGCAAGACACCTCAACGCCCATGTCGACTCTATGCTCATAACAGGTCACATGAACGGCGTCTACGACGCCAAGGACCCAGTCATGGCCCAATACGTCGACCAGGCCAAGCTCCTTACCAAAAAATTTACAACCTGCACAATTCTTCACATCAACCGAAGTGGCAATAAAGAAGCTGACGCACTCAGCAAGATGGCCTCCATGGCTTGGCCGCACATGGCCAAAGAGGTACGCATCGAAACTCTAGCTCAACCTTCAGTACCACTTAGACAGGTTAATATCACACAGACGGGCGCTGGGTCATGGATGACCCCGATTCAAGCATACCTGGCAACGGGCACTCTACCACTTCAAAAAGTAGAAGCCCGAAAACTCCAATACAAATTCCAACATTATCAGCTCATGAATGGAGTCTTATACCGACGCTCTTATCTCGGCCCACTCCTGAAGTGCGTGGATACCGCGACAGCCACCTCCCTTATAAAGGAGATCCACGAAGGCATATGCGGAATCCACGCGGGCCCAAGAATGGTCGTCGCCAAAATCATGAATGTCGGCTACTACTGGTCGGGGATGCATCAAGACGCCGTCAAGATCCTGCGCACTTGCTTCAACTGCCAGCAACACGCACCAAACACCCTGTGCCCAAAGAACGACCTGGTCCGAGTCACTGCCGCCTGGCCATTCCAGAAATGGGCTATCGATCTAGTCGGCCCATTCCCAATGGCCCCTGGAAAGATACAATACCTCATCGTCGCCGTCGACTACTTCACAAAATGGGTAGAGGCCAAGCCACTTGCCTCGATCAGCACCGAACAGACCAAAAAATTCATTTGGGAATTCATCATCTGTCGCTTCGGCCTACCCATGGAAATTGTCACGGATAACGGAACACAGTTCACAGACAAAAAGCTTCAAACCTGGCTAACACAACTAGGCGTCAGCCAAATATTCACATCCGTCGCCCACTCCCAATGCAACTGCCAAGTAGAACGCATCAACAGGTCACTAGTTGAAGGCATAAAGACTCGCCTCAGGTCAAAGCGAACAGGTTGGGTGGATGAACTCCCACACGTGCTATGGGCACATCGCACCCTCACCAACACCAGCACCGGCGAAACCTCTTTTAGCCTAACTTATGGTTCCGAGGCCGTAATACCCACAGAAGTAACATTCCCATCACCAAGGGTCCTCAACACCGCACACACTGACAATGTTAGAGAACTGCGCCTCAACTTGGATCTCTTAGACGAAAGGCGTGACATCGTCGCTATACGCGAGGCAAAATACAAAAAACAATTGGAGCGCTATTACAACTCCAAAGTCAAAGCCTGCGCATTCGACATTGGAGATTACGTCTTAAGAGACAACTACTCATCTCACTCCGAGCGCCCAGGAAAGCTTGCACCCAACTGGGAAGGGTCATACAAAATCCAACAAGTACTAGGAAAAGGGGCATACGCGCTAGAAAGACTCGACAGCACACCCATACCTAGATCATGGAATGTAGCGCAGCTGCGCCCATGCTACTTATATACATTTTAGTTTTTGACTACACCACCCTAAACTCTGTCTACAAGCGCAAAAACTAATTACTTTACCTCTAACTTATGAAGCTAATTCACTCTTCATAAGACTTAACGTCAAAGATTTGTCACATTTCTAACTTATGAAGTTAATTTATCCTTCATAACTTAGAAAAAACAAACCTTTCGCCCTAAAGCTGCATAGTTAATTTACCCTACTCAATGGACGCTAAGGTTACTTGCAACCTATGAAGCTAATCTACTCTTCATACACACAGCAACCTATCGCATGAAAACACACAAGATGGACAAAAGCAAAATCAAATCATCATATTTCATTACAAGAGAAAGGTCAGATTTACAAGACAGAAAAGAAAAATATAAACAAACTACTGAGGAGGCTCATGGGCCGTCCCCGAACTACCCGCCCCCCAGCCTTCTCCTTCCCCTTCTCAGCGCGCTCACGCCCGGCACGCTCAGATTCCTCGACCCAACGCTTAAATTTAGCAATAGGGTCCGCCAGACACTGCCTCACAAACCTGAAGCACCGGAAACTCTATCCTTTCCAGCTTCTCGAGCTCCTGCATCAACAGCTGGTCAGTGTTCACGTCCTGAAAAGGCTGCTCCTCAACTGGCGCCCCATCCTTGGCGGCCAGATAACCTTCCAGCCATCCACTATGAATGCCCGTGGTACGCGCTGCATCAACCACCTCCGCAACCTGCTCGCCCATCTTTGGCTCATTCCAGCAGCGGTCAAAGACCTACATCAACAAACACAAACTAAATGAGCTAGACAAAACAAAAAACAACAATAAAGTAAAGAGAACAACTTACGGCAGATATCCCGCCAGACATAATCCACAGGGACTTCTCACAATACGCCTTTTGAGCATCCAGCAGCAAAGTTCTCACAAGCTCCCAAGTCTCTTTCTCCTTCACAAGCTCACTAACCTGACCTTCCAGCTCGGACACCCGAGTGGTCATCCTCACCACATCGGCATCCTTCGCCTTTAGGTCGCCCACCACGGTAGCATACTTAGAGGATAGCTCCTCCATCTCCTTGGCCTTCTCCGCCACTACCTTCTTTTGCTCAGCCAGCGCAGACTCAGCCTTCTGAACAAGCTGAAGACGACGTTACAGCTCCGTGTTAACGGTCGCCGTCGACTTAGCCCAAGCCTTCTGCTTCTCCGTAGCATCAACATCCTTTTGGCGCAGATCGGACTCTAACTTCCGAACCTGCTCCAAGAGCCGCTTACGCGCCGACTCATATACCTCCTTCTCCCGGGCCAGGCGCTCGGCTTCACTTGCAACCGACGCCTGCTCATCTAGAAACTCACCCTCTCCTCTGTGCAGGGCGTACAAATTTCTTAGAGTCTGTGTTAAGTTCATACACATCTCTGAGAAAAGAGTACCTCGGTTCTGCGACCGGTGATGCGCACGCTCAGCTGGCGGCAATGCATAGCTGACAAATTCCTCAGCCACGAACGGGTTGAGGAATCGACAGCTTTCGGTTATATGCCACCCGGGCATATAAACCGGAGCGTCCAGCCAGAAGGCAGGAGCACTCGAAGACGCCACAACGCCTTCAGTTTTCTTCAACTTGGGATCATCAATCCCACCACCCTGAGGAGACGCCTCCAGCACGTCCCTCTCACTTAAATCAACAAAGGAGGGCCCAGTCCGCGAGCCCTCGCCACCCTGAACGCCCATCCCTTGGGCCTGCTCCTTCTTGATCCTCAGAAAATCCCCGTGTTGTTTCAACAACGCCAACCGACGCTCCTCTTCCTCCTTCTCAGCCAGGTCAGCCAAGCAAGCATCCTCAGCCTGCTTGCGCTCCACCTCTACTTGGAGAGCCCGGGCTTCATCCTCCTTCTTCTTCAAAGCGCCCTCAGCAAAATACACTCTCTTTGCAAAATACCGTAGGATCACATACTGGATTAGCGCCTGTTCGGTAATCCAGGATTCGTGTTTCTTCACTAACTAAATCAACCAAACGTTGAATGGTTAGGAAAGTTCGTTTATTTATTTAAAGGTCAAACATTGACGATATTTAATGTGTCATTTGGTTAATGAATAAACATGAACAACCTTCTCGTTCGTTTATTTATTTTTGTAAACATTCAATAGATTATTTGTCATGAATGTTCTTTTATATCGAGAAGCGTAAAGTTTTGTTGGAAGGTGATCCATAAGTCACCCACGGGATTTTAGCTTCTTTTTTTTTTTATCAGCAAACTTCCTTTATTCATCACCAAAACTGTTTACATCAAAAACGCTAGTAAGATACTAGGCCATACATCACCAAAGTTCATCACCCACACAGACTCATCTATACATTACATGTTCCCTACGTGATCGGTTCATTAAAAGTAACCCAATTTTCCCACGTCCAATTACTACGGTTGGGTTTGTTTTTCGCCCAAAGAAACGTCATGGTTTGAATTTCGGCGAATAAACCTTGAGTACATATTCTTTTCCCGGAAAAAATGAGTCCGTTTCGTGCTTTCCATATTGGCCAAGCCGCCCCCATAATGATCATCCTAACCCATTTCCGCTTGTGATTCTCCATATTTGCTGTCTTGTGGATGTTTAACAAATCTCGGACGTTGAAAGCGAGCATTTGTGGTATTCTGCACAAAGCCAAGATCTTATCCCAAACAATTGTCGCCACGTAACAGGAGGTCAATAAGTGGTCCGAATCCTCATCCGATTGTCCACATAATTTGCACGTCGTTGCCCCTTGCAGAATACTGCGTTTCTGAAGCCCTATTAAAGTTGCAGCCTGTTTTGTTCAGCGCGCCACCAAATATGCTAACTTTTCTCGGGACGTGTTTGACCCATTCAAACGGGAAGAACGGTACCGCACATTGTGATAAAAGTTTTCTGCATGAAGATACAGAAAAGCCTCCATCCGATTCCAAACTCCAAATCCATTTGTCCTACTCACCACCTAACTGAACAGTAGAGACCACACTAACCAGATCAGACAATTCTTGAATTTCCACAAGAGTAGTCAGTAACCTCTTCCAATCCCAACCCACCATTCTGTCCGCTACAGAAACGTACTTTTTAGACTCAAGAACGAAAAGGTTTGGGAACCTATACATCAGCGGTCCGCAATCAGCCCATGAATCGATTACTCCCTCCCAACAAACCAAATTAGTTTTCGCCTTTTGGTCATCCCCACCCCAAAAAAATCTGCGTCTGAGAGCTTCGAGGGAGTCGAGAATGCCCTTGGGTGCCTTATAGAGGGAGAAAAAGTATAAAGGGAGGCTGTCAAGAGCAGCTTTTAATAAAACGACCCGTCTGCCAAACGACAAATGTTTCGCCTTCCATTTGGAGAGTCTTTTTTTTTAAAACAATCCACAACCCCGGACCAGTTTCTGATGAGATTCATATTAGCTCCGATTAGCAATCCCAAGTATCTACAAGGGAACTTACCAATGGAGTAATGAATTGAAGTTGCCATACTATCCACCACCCCATCTTGCACTCCAATCCCATATAGACTCGATTTGTTAGAATTGATTTTCAAGCCCAAAATCAACTGAAAGCACCTCATGAGTCTAATCACATTCCGGATATTTTCAGTTCCCCATTCTCCCATGAAAATAATATCGTCTGCGTACATCAAGTGGGTCATGACTGGACCGTCGTTAGGAAGATGAATACCTTTAATAGATCCGATTTGTTTAGCCTTTTCCACGAATCCGGTGATCGCTTCCATGGCAATGACGAAAATAAAGGGGGACAAGGGGTCGCCTTGACGAACCCCACGAAAGCAATCGAATTCCCATGTCGGCTAGCCATTGATGAGAACCGAAGCTCTAGATGAATAGAGAACCCCTTTAACCCACAGTCTCCATTTAACAGGAAACTCCATTTGTTGTAGAATAGCATCAATAAAACTCCAACGGATAGAGTCATAGGCCTTTTCAAGATCAACTTTTAAGATAAATGCCACGGCTTTAACCTTACGGGCCCATGAAATTACTTCGTCAAGCATTAAAGGACTATCAAGAATGTTCCGATTTGCAATGAAACCGGATTGCGTCTTGGAAACCACCGAACACACCACCCTTTTAATCCTGTTGGCCAACACTTTGGACACAATCTTCGAAATACACCCGATTAGACTAATAGGTCTATAGTCATTGAAGGTTTGTGGATCATCTATCTAGATGTTATTGTGGCATGGATACATTATCCTATGTATCTTAATTTTCAAACTTCCATAACATACTTGTAACTAGATAGTTACCGTAGGTCGCACGTTGCGGCGGAAACGCCTAAGTTGTTTTCAGGTGGCGACACGTCATGTGATGCGTTAACCGTAAGAAAATGTACAATAACTCAATTTTATACCATCGAATTAAAACAAGTTATATTTGAGCGGAGTCGTTTGTTTCCGAACACAGTATAAGTTAGAAACGTAGGTAACTCGGATTTTTACTATCGAATTAAAAGATTTTATATTTTATCTAATTCCTTTACGAACAAAATTTACGTCAGAATCGTAGACCAATCGATATCATACGTAAAACTAAGAATGAAAACGTTTTATGTTTGATCCGACTCGTTTCAGGAAAAAAAACCTATGTCGAAACGTGTATTTATATCGTTTAAGTTGAAACATGAATTTATACCAACATGTATGGCAAACGTAGACTAACCAAAAGCGTACTTAAAATTATTTTTTACATCGAAACGTGAATTTATACCGACACATAAACAATAATAACAACGTGAGAAAAAAAATGTTTTTCCTTTAGCTTAAATAATGAAATACGATGGGTAAATTTGAGAAGTTAGAACTCAAGGGGATGAAAATGACGCTTTATAAAGTTTTTAAGAAAGTGCAGGGGTGTAAATACCAATTTCTAAAGTTAAAGGGTTGTTTGTGTATTTTACCAGAAGCGTAAGTAACTCAAATTTTTACTGTCAAATTAAAGCGTTTTATATTTGATCCGACTCATTTTCGAACAAAATTTACGTCAGAATCGTAGACTAACTGATATCATACGTAAAAATAAGAATGAAAAGGTTTTATATTTGACCAGACTCGTTTTAGAAAAGAAAAAAAATTATATCGTTTATAGAGAAGTTTGTGGATATAATGTGTTACATGTCAAAAGTTTGCAGATTAAAAAGATGTTAGAAAGTAAGGATGTCTTTTTTTTTTGTCAAGTTAGAAAGTGAAGAAAAAAATGTCGAAACGTTATATATTGTTTATAGAAAAGTTTGTGGATATAATGTGTTACATGTCAAAAGTTTGCGGGTTAAAAAGATGTTAGAAAGTAAGGATGCCTTTTTTATCAAGTTAGAAAGTAAATGGGCAATTATGTCAACTTAGAAAGTTGGCTTTTATCAAAAAATAAAGTTGAGGGGTAGATAATATCAACTTGAAAAAGTTGAGGGTCTATACATAAAGGTAACAACCGACCATGCTTTTTGTTATATATATACTAGTGGGGTGTCCGCGCGTTGCAGCGGGTAACAACATTAGGTTGGTTAAGATAAACAATAATTAATTGACCGAAATATTTGTCTAGGTGTGTGTAAAGTATTGAGATTAATCTCTTGCCTCTTTCATTAACAATAATCCCTTTTATATAATACAAGTAATCTCCTATTTTTGGGAGATGATAAATACAATAATTACATTGCTATAAATACAAATGATTGGTCTTGATTGGCGCCTATTAGTGTGTGGTATAATCATTAGCTGAGCTTGACTGCATTTCCGGTAAAATAAGGGGGGACATACTCAATATATAAAAAATATTCAGAATTTTAAGGTAAAAAAATACACTACGAACAAAACGGGGGAGGGGGGCTCGTGGCACCAAAGAAGTTTTGCCATTGGGCATGACCAAATTAACCGATCAAATTATACATAATCTATACATCTAATAAAACAAACTCAATTGTGACACATGGCACTCCCATGTTGCACCTCCATTCCTCTCTCTTCCCATATTGTGCCATGTGTCTCAACCTTATAATTTATAAAGTTTTCTTTTTTTTTTTAAATTAAAAATTCATTTAATACATAAATATGGTCAAATATTGGTCACTTATTACTTTCCTAATCTCATTTACCAATTCAATGAATTAACCTAAATCACAAAAAAACCGATCATTGTTTTCTTCTCTTTATTCGCAGATCAAGATCAAATATTCTGCCAAAATTCATATCACCGATCATCTCCTTCAAGGTAACACACACAGTTATCAATTTTAATATAAATCATGTTTCTTAGTGAGAAGCATGAACCCTAAATCTCTGGTATTGTCTTCTCCTTCAAGATAACAAATCTCTTAAATACTATTCTGTTCATTTTTTTTATCCCGTCTGATTAATCTTTATCTGCTTCTCTTTTTACTGATTTTAATGATATTTGTTTCTAATATACAGGTTTCGGCGATTAGGTGTTGTGTGTTGTTGTTTAGGTTAATTTGGCGATTAGGGTTCATGTCCTGTTATGTATTGTTTTTTGATTCTAATAATTTTTCAGACTTTGGCGATTAGGGTTTATGTTTCTCACTTACTTTGATACTGATTTTATTACTTTAATTTCAATGTTTAGATTTTGTGTGTTGTTTTTTATGGTTATTGGGCGATTAGTCTTCATGTCCTGTTATGTATTGTTCTTTGATAGTTTTCACTAATTATGTTTTCTGGATTCATTGATTATTTTTTTACATGAAATTTCTGAATTTTTGATTTTTTGCTGATGTTTTTCAGTGTTTTCTGGATTCATTGATCCCTGATTGAATGTTTATGTTTCAATATTTATGTATTGATCCATTCATCCTTGTCTGAATGTTTATGTTTCAATATATTCATCCCTGTACTTTTCAATTTTGATTAATTGTGTATCATTTTGTTTGATTCTGTCATTAACCTATTCAGTTGGTCATCAAATCGTATTAATATTAATCATATTCTATTTGTGTTTTTTTTCTAATACAGGTGTTTCAAAGGTCGTGTCATAATGGTGTATGGCTTTTGGGTCAAGTCAGAAAGTAACCATCGTGTTTGTTTGGTAATCAATCTAACATTCTTAATTATCCAACTGCTTTAGATGTTAGATGTTAGATTTAAGTCTCTGGTCATATATCAGTCCACTGTTCTTATTTATGTAGATGTCAAACAAATATAAATTCTTTTGGCACAAAGAATTTCAATTACATTTTATAATTTACTAAATTTTTTTTGGATTGTTTAATTTTTTTTTAACAATGTAAATTAAAGATTTAAAACAAAACCGTTTTTAGTTGACCATATGCATTTAAACTCATAATAAATGGTAGGATCTTTGATTTATTAGTTTCTATTTATATCGTATGAATTGATTAAATCATAGATTCAGTTTTTTTTGTATATCTTAGTATACAAGTCTTTGACTTTTTTATTTCAACTTATGTAGGTTGTATTTTATGAATGTGATTATGTATTTTTTAAATTTATGATCTAACGTTTACACAAGGTCAACAATATGATTTAGTACAATTCTAACAACTTTAGTTTTTCATAAATCATTATTAGCATATCGAATTTTACGTTTACCATCATAAAATAATAATCGTTCTACTTGAAAATATCAAACTACTTTTTTGTATATTGTAAACTTTTACATTTTTTTTTATTGTAGAATGCCTTTTTTTTTAAAACATACTAAATGATGGTAAACATGGTACATTTTCGGTTATTTCAAAAATTCAACACATTTAATAAAAAAATATTAAAGGTTAAAAATTTTGGCTTGTGGCCTTGCAATTTTTTAAATAACATACTAAATTTAATTTTGATTTATATAATTTCGAAATTTTAACATTTATATTGATTGGAAATATAATATGGAAACATCTATCTATAAAACATAAATATGGTCAAAGTGTTTAATAACTTTGACTATTCTATTTTTAAAATTCAATAAAGAGTCATTAATGTTTTTATAAAAAAATTTATTTTTTAAAAATCGAAAATCATTCATTAATGTTTCGGTCAAAGTGTTTGATAACTTTCCTAAACACTATAATCCAGATTTTTAATTTTTTTAAAATAAAAAACATTTAATGACTATTCTATTTTAATCAAAGACTTCTTTTGTACGCTTCTCTTTCATTATTCTGTATCTATATTCTTTCTCATTCTCATTTACTGCCTCAAACATTTGTTCCACCACAACATAAACATCGCCACCAAACAATCTTTCACCTCTTGATTCAATTACGTGTAGGTTTTATGTTCTTATTCCTTTTTTTATTTTTTGTTTTTAACCTCTGTGAATAGTTGTGGTCCATTTTTTGTATGAATATATAGTATTGGTTTTCAGGTTATATTCTTTATCAATTGCGGTTTCAACGATAAATTGAAGTTTATTACGTACAACAGCATCTGGTGTCGACTTTCATGTAATATTCTTCATCAGTTAGGATTTTTTATTAGTTCATAAAATTGTTTTTTTTTAGTGCAAATGAATTAGGTTTGGACTATCGGGAGAAAAATAAAGGTATTAGCCTAAATTCTTTGTCTTTTTTTAAGTTCGTTAAATTACATTATTATAAAGAATAGTATTAAAGTATATCTTTTAAAATTATAAAGTATTCATCTTTACACAAAGAGTATGTTTTAATAATTCATATTCTAGAGCTATTGGTGATTAAAGAATGAAAAAGTTGTTTTTGTTGTGCCTTTTAGATAAGAATTCATATGTTGATAGGCTTATCAATTTCTAACAGTGAGTATGAATTTTAATTCAGGTTTTGTTACCACCGCCGCTGTTGCCTTCAAATATCATTTTCTAAAGGTATTGTGTCTGACTAACCCTATATCTTTTTCTTCTCAGTTGTAAAGTAATTAGAATTTTTCAGATCTATATCGATCTTTGTGTTTGATTCATCCATTAAATGTTTCAGATCTGAATCCTTTTGAACACAGTCCAATAATCTGGTATGACAATCGTTCTTTGTTTATTCCGATGTTATCTCCGATGTATATATATTCACATATTTGTTTCGGTTGTATGCTATCAATTATAATCACATATTTGTTATAGTTGTTTGGTTATATTTATGTATTTTCCATTTATCCGCTATATCTTTATGTTCTCCATTGTTATATAATTTTCCCTAAATTTTTTTGGAACATTCGTATTTTGCCAGTTACGGTTTCTAAAATTAAAGTCATTTAAACACAAAATAAATGCTTAATTCTTTGATTTGTCACGTTACTATTTTTAGCGTATAATTGGCATTTATCATGAGTTACACAATATTGGAAACATCTAATGTTAATAATTATAATTACCATTTCATTAATAACTTTTAAACACAAAATTATAAATCATATATAAATACATTTATAAATTTATTTTTAAACATTTAAAATCAAAATTTAAAAAAAAAAAACCGGTTTTTAAAATTAAAGACATTTAAACACAAAATAAATGCTTAATTATTTGATTTGTCACATTACTATTTTTAGCATATAATTAGCATTTATCATGATTTACACCATATTGGAAACATCTAATGTTAATAATTATGATTACCATTTCATTAATAACATTTAATCACAAAATTATTAATCATATATAAATATAAATACATTTATAAACAAAGTTAAATTTGAATTTTTTTCATCACAATTAATACGTCTATTTTCAATTGAATTACTTTATTTTCAAACATTCAAAATCAAAATTTAAAAATGAATACGGTTTTTAAATTTAAAGACATTTAAACACTAAATAAATGCTTAATTCTTTGATTTGTCACATTACTATTTTTAGCGTATAATTAGCATTTATCGTGAGTTACACAATATTGGAAACATCTAATGTTAATAATTATGATTACCATTTAATTAATAACCTTTAAACATAAAATTATTAATCATATATAAATACATTTATAAATTTATTTTTAAACATTCAAAATCAAAATTTAAAAAAAATAAAGTTTTTAAAATTAAAGACATTTAAACACAAAATAAATGCTGAATTATTTGATTTGTCACATTACTATTTTTAGCGTATAAATAACATCTATAAGGTAATAGTCGGTTAAAATTATTGAGTAATGCTCTTTTTACTTATACATGGGTCACTTTAGATAATGTTCCTTCCTATAAACGGGTCAAATAAGGTAATAGTCGGTTAAAATGTTGTTTAAGTGGTGTAGGTTCATGTTTGTTTACTTATAAATTGGTCGATTTGGGTAATGTTCAACTTTTCCAATGGGTCAAATAGGGTAAAAGTCGCCAACAGTGTGTTTATGGTGTTTTGATTAGATTGATGTTCCTTTTGCTTATACATAGGCCATAGGTGAATTGGGGCAATCTTCCCTTTTCTTAACGGGTCGATTTGGGTAATGTTTGCCTTTTCAAATGTGTCAAATAGAATAAAATGTGCTCAAAGCTTTTTTAGCGGGTCGATATGGGTAATGCTCATCTTCTCAGACGTGTCAAATTAAATTGTGAAATTTAGGTGGTAGTTAGTTTCTTATTTTTATTTTTATTACTTTCTTATTGTTGAATATGCCATTAGTCTATTTTTAACACATACCATTTAAGTCGCCTTATTCGGGTTGGATTGTATTTAAGAAACCCTGTATTCTTACATGGCCAGCTTTATGTCGCATTGTCAAGAGTTAAAAGCAGGGCAGACGTGAAGTTACTTATACTTGATGCTGGTGGGAAAGTGATGACTAAAACAAAAAATGTGGTTTATAAGGAAATTTTCAGCGATATTTGAATAAATGTGTATTCGTTGCTTTTAAGTTTTAATAAAATTTTTCTACTTTATTTTTCTTATACGTTATACTACTCCAAATAATCGTACGTTGTTGAACTGCGTGTCAACGCGGGCAAATATCTAGTGTATATAGATTTCAACTATCAGATTATACATTTTCAAGATATTTTCCTTCCATATATATATATATATATATATATATATATATATATATATATATATATATATATCCAAAAAACGCAGAGTTGTGAACTAAATTATAGTGTTTTTCATTAAAGAAATCAAGATGAGAACTATGTCACAACATGTATCTTTTCATTCAACAACTTATTATACAAAAATTTCTACAAACACAAATGAAATAAAATTCTGACATTAATAATAATATCGGCTGGAAATGGTAAAAAAAATTTAAACAAAATTTTGAATTCAATAAATAAAAAAAAACTTTTTTTATCACAATCGAATCCTATGTGCTAGTGGAAGTGCAAGTACATGAATAAATACATAGCAATAATTCATGTCATGCGCTAAGTAAAAAATTAGGGTGACTGTGAGGAAGTGAGAAGTCACATGTGCAAATGTAACTTCTCACTTTCTGTTTTTCGTTCTGGTTATTACTTAACCCTAACATATCATTTTCTAAATTAAAAAAACTATATTAATACCATAATCAAATTAATGGGAACAAAATTCTCATTTATATGGTGTAATAATATTAAGAAAATATTAATTTATGAAAAAGTTATGGACGTTTAAAAATCGTGAGAGTAGTTGGTTGAAACAAGGGTGAAAAAGTGTGATTATTATTTAAATAAACAAAAGTTGAGTAAAGTTGAGGGTGCAAATGTGTAATTATTGTATAAAAGACATATTACCCTAATGAAAATAGTTAATATGTGCATTGTGTGTTGTACTCTAACCAATTATACTTGTAAAACTTAAATTATATGAGCTCATTATGAAATATATTATAAGATAGTATAGATATATAAGCTTTCTGTTCATTTTCGTTTGTTTTCGTTTCGATTATTATTTAATCTTAACATATCATTTTATTAAATTAAAAAACTATAACAATACTATACTCAAATTAAAGTGAAAAAAAAAACGCTCGTTTATACGGTGTAATAATATTAAGAAAATAATAATGTATGAAAAAGTTGTGGACGTTTAAAAATTGTAAGGGGTAGTTGGTTATAATAATAGTAAAAAAATGTAATTATTATTTAAATAAACAAAAGTTGAGTAAAGTTGAAGGGCAAATATGTAAGTATTGTATAAAAGGTATTTGCTCTAAAAAAAAAGTAGTTAATATGCATATTGTGTGTTGTAGTCTGAGTAATTATACTTGTAAAACTTGAATTAATATGTGCATTATGTGTTGTACTTTAACCGATTATACTTGTAAAACTTAAATTATATGATGTTCTTGTGAAAAGTATTATAAGATAGTATAGATATGAAAACTTTCTGTTCATTTTCGTTTCAATTATTATTTAATCTTAACATATCATTTTTTTAATTAAAAAAACTATAGTAATACTATACTCAAATTAAAGAGAAAAAAACGCTCGTTTATACGATGTAATAATATTAAAAAAATAATAACGTATGAAAAAGTTATGAACGTTTAAAAATTGTTAGCGGTGGTTGGTTATAATTATGGTAAAAAGTGTAATTATTATTTAAATGAACAAAAGTTGAGTAAAGTTGAAGGGTATATGTGTAAGTTATGTTTGAAAAGACAGAAATACCGTTAAAAAGTAGTTACTACATGCATTATGTGTTGTACTTTAAGTATTTATAATTGTATTACTTAAAAATTAAGAGGTTCTTCTGAAATGCTTTATTAACCTGCTTCTGATACACCAACTCGAGTTCACTTTTGCTGTTTAACCTACCTCTTCTACGCTACCTCCAATTTATCTGGTGGTTATGGGTTTGGGAGGCGGTGGAACCAAGGCTTGTTGTAGTTCATATATTCTAGTTTTATGATATACGATAATGGAATTCAAAATGATGTTAATATTATTTAATACTAGCTTTTATCCCGAGAGCGTCCCGGGGTTGAAATCTATTAATCTATCTATATATAAAAGAAAACGTATATGCTGCCGTGGCGTGCAATGGATGCCTCAATCTTTCCTTGAGAGTGCCACGTGGCATTATAATAGAGAGTTTTTGGTGTTTTTGAATTGTTTTTTTTAATTAAATTGAGTTATTTTAGGAAAAAAGAATTTAAAAATAAATTTAAAATTTTTCCTCTCATATTTCCTCCCATAATTTTTAAACGTTTATATCTTTTATATACGGGATTTTTTAAAGAAAAAAATTACACCAAATTAATGAGCGTTTTATTATCTTTCCAATGAGTACCATAGTGCTATATAAAAAACGGAGAAAAAATCGACTATTTTTTGTGGGGTTTCGTTCATAAAGGAAAAAAACACACAAAGTGTTCATGCTATCACGTAAAATTTGATTTTTTGGGGAATATGAGTTATTACTGATTAGAATACTATGAACATGCAATGATTGAGAGATTTTGTGGTTAGTTAACTTGAGCCATTTGCAATAGGTTATCACGTAAAATTAGATTTTTTCAACCCCGGGACCCTCCCGGGGTAATCAGCTAGTAATATATATATAAAAGAAAATGTATATGCTGACGTGGTGTGCAATAGATGCCTAAATCTCCCCTTGAGAGTGCCACGTGGCATCATAATTGAAAGATTTTAGTGTTTTTGAATTATTTACTTTTTTACTTAAAATTGAGTTATTTTAGGAAAAAAAATTTAAAAATAAATTTAAAATTTTCTCTCTCATATTTCCTCCTATAATTTTTAAACGTTTATATCTTTTATATACGGGATTTTTTAAAGAAAAAAATTACACCAAATTAACGAGCGTTTTATTATCTTTCCAACAAGTACCATAGTGCTATATAAAAAACGAAGAAAAAAGCGACTATTTTTTGTGGAGTTTCGTTCATACAGGAAAAAAAACACAAAGTGTTCATGTTATTCATTAATCATGTTTTTTCTTTTAAACCAGGGTCTTATCTACGATGTTGAAAATCAGCCCAATCACCATGTTATCATTGGAATTTTACTAGGTATACTTCACCAAGAGAAGCTAGGAGAAAGAATCGCGCAACACCGCAACACATAGTGTCAGCTTATAGCAAGGTTATTTTTTTATTTATTTAATTACAAGAGTAATAATTATTACTATTAGTATTACTATTATTAGAATGGTTATATTTTTCAACCCCGGGACGCTCCCGGGAAGAATTGATAGTTGCTGACGTGGCGTTCAATGGTGGCCTCAACCATCTCTTGATTATGCCATGTGGCATAATGAGATGCAATGGTTACAACTTCCAACTTAAGTGTTTGTTTAGTTGATTAGGTTAGGAATTATAAGAGCCATTAGAATGTTAGAAATTAGAGAGATGTGATAAGTTTTTTAATAGTTGCAGCTTACATAAGTGATTCTTTAGATGATTACTGATTAGGTTTTAGATTAGGGAATATGAGTTATTACTGATTAGAATACTATGAACATGCAATGATTGAGAGATTTTGTGGTTAGTTAACTTGAGCCATTTGCAATAGGTTATCACGTAAAATTAGATTTTTCAACCTCGGGACCCTCCCGGGGACCGGGGTAATCAGCTAGTATCTAATATGACATAATAAAATATCTAATATGACATAATAATTAATGATTTGCCAATACATGATTAATGAATAATAATAATAATAATAATAATATTAATAACATTAATATTATTTATTTTGAACAAATCTCTGCCATAATAAGTTATCATATTCAAATATAAAAAAAAAATCTCTGCCTATGAAGTAGAGGTGTACAAACCAGTTAATCAGTTTTAAAAAAACCGGTTTTTTTTTAAAACATGTTTTTTTAACCTTTAAAAATCGTTTTTTTAATAACCGAACCGGTTTTAAAACCGGTTTTTAACCCAGAAAGCTCAAACCGGTGAAACCGGTTAGGATCGGTTATTAAACCGTTTTTTTAAACCGGTTTTAAAAACCGGTTTGTTCTTTGGTGAAGAAAACTGCAAAAAAAAACCCGGTTTTTTTCTTAAACCGGTTGTAAAAAAACCGGTTTTTTTAAACCGGTTTTGGTTTTAATATAGGTTTTTTTTTAAAACCGGTTTTTTTTGTACACCTCTACTATGAAGTTATGTTTATCGTTTGTGATTTATTAGTAGAGTAAAATATATTTGAAAACAAAACCCCACAAAAATACTCGTTTTTTTTCTCTATTTTTAATATAGCACTATGGTACTCGTTGAAAAGATAATAAAACGCTCGTTAATTTGGTGTATTTTTTTTCTTTAAAAAATCTTGTATATAAAAGATATTAACGTTTAAAAGTTATGGAAGGAAACATTAGAGAGAAAAATTAGTTTTGTTTTTAAATTCTTATCTTTTCCTAAAATAATTATAATATATATAGATTTATTAAAAAAAACTCAAAAATTAAAAAATCCTACATGATGCCACGTGGCACATTTAAGAAGGGGTTGAGGCCTCTATTGAATGACACATCATCATAATTCAATTCTTTTATTAATAGTTATTATAGATTATAGATATAGATTATTGATATATTGTAGTTCATATATTCTTGTTGCAAACTCACTTTGTTGCAAATAGGGATGAGCTTGTGTGACAACCTGCACCCTTCACTTTTCATAAATGTGCATAATTGGTTCCTCAACTATTTCAAAATTTTCATTTTTAACCCTCGTATTTTAATAGGACCAAAATTCACAATTTAATAAAACTTATAATTTTTATAAGTAAAAGTATGCACGTTTTATACTCACATCTACACCCGAGCACGTATGTTTCAGGACTTGATACTCAAAGCCCTTAATTTTCGGTCCTAAAACAACTTAGAAACCGAAGGAAACAAGTCTATAACTTAAAATTGATTAAATTAGAAAAATTATATTTTTTTTAGCCCTCGCGGTCCGCTGAGACAGTCAAACAGTCAAAGTTCCAGTCAAAGTCCTAGTCAAAGTCTCAGTCAAACAGTCAAAGTCCTAGTCAAATATTCAATTCATCATAAAACCTTACTTTATGGTGTTGACCAATTTTAATGGCTAATTGAATCCAAAACTAGTATAAAAACCCACCTATGACCCATTACTTTTTGCACCTCTAATTCAATTGTTTCAATTCGATTAAACTCTCCCTCATACCTTTCTTCTAGAGTATATTACTTCTACATTTGAAGCTTTGATTATAAGATCTTGATTGGCTAATTGGAAACTTGATATTTTTTCCTATTCGGTTTCTTTTCTTCTAAATTGGACTAGTTTCATTGTTGAACCTTTGGATTGCTCGCATTTTCACGCTCGCTTAGTCATCTAGTCATTTGGCGAATGTGAGTATTTCCTATCCCCTTTTTGCTTTTAATCATTTTTGGGGTGTTACATGTACACTATTACAAATTTCAAATACAAGTTTACATTTTCACAATACAATTCTAGTACTATGTGCATTGCTTACAACGTGCTTTATGCTTAGACATTACATGTAGAATACATTTGTACTTAGTGAAATCATTAACATTGTACAAGCCGACCTTAACATTGGATAGCGCTATTTGGATTGACAACCCGCCTAGATTGATTCTCCCCCTTTTTCATCGGAGAATCCGTGGCCATTGTTAAGTTATCACCCATTTATTGGATGAGTACACCACCGTTCATACAGTACATTATACAGTCACAGGATTAATTTCGCTCATTTGTATGATACATAGTTTACATATTTGCACTGTAGCATGCACTTGAATTGTATATCTTTTTAACTTACTATATATATATATATATCAAAACTAGGAATGCTCACCAACATTTCTTATGTTGACCAAACCTATTTTTGTACATGTTTCAGGTGCAGTTTGATCTAGTGCTTTAGCAAGAGACATTTAGTGCTTTATTTTAATTCAGTTATTTCAATATTTACATTTCATTTAGACAATGTATTTTCCATTTCCATGTAAGACAATTCTGGTTTATTCAATAATATTTACATTTTAGTACCATGTGCTTTTGAACAATCGTCACTACGTGGCACCTCGATGATTCCGCCATCGATTGGGGTGTTACAGCTTGAGACCAATACAGTACCGAAAATCATTAAAATTGGGTATTTGTACTGAAAATGTTTGGTACGATACCAATATTTACATGAAATTTGATAACAATTAAATTTCAGGATTTGATACCATCTGCTCATCCCTACTTGCAAATATGTTGAACTAGTTTTTATCCCGGGAGCGTCCCGGGTTGAAATATCTAATATGACATAATAAAAGATATTATTATTATTATTATTATTATTATAATTATTATTATTATTATTATTTATGATATTCAAATATAAAAAAACGAATCTCTGCGCCGGGGTATAAATCTAGTGCCATTACAAATGAATTCAGAAGTTTGTAATCGATAATTCTAAAAGATCTAACATGAAATAAGAAAAAAAAAAGTTAATTATTGAAATATCGAACGCATTAGTCTAAGGGTTATGTGATGCGTTAAAAAATTCATTGGTATATGATCGGGTATATAGTTCGGGTATTTGGGTATGTTGTTTCGGGTAATCGGGTCGGGTATCACCTAATCCCAGACCCGACCCAAACCCATAATTTTTTTAAACTAATCCCAAACCCGACACAATACCTGTCGGGTTACAAAAAATATAGTCATTTTTTCTCCGTTTTTTATATAGCACTGTGGTACTCGTTGGAAAGATAATAAAACGCTCGTTAATTTAATTTGGTGTAATTTTTTTTTTAAAAAATATCGTATATAAAAGATATTAATGTTTAAAAGTTATGGGAGGAAGCATGAGAGAGAAAATAATAAAGGTTTAATATTTAGATTTAGTAGATTAGGTATTTAATAGATTAGGTTAAAGATTATAATAAATTAGGTTAAATCGTATTTATTATTATTTTTAATTGGTTTACACTCGGCACATCACATCATATATGGCATCTCTTAGAAAAGAGATTGCATAAGATTATGAGATATAGGATTAATCCCTTTGCAATATATATATATATATATATATATATATAGGGCAAGGATTAAATAAAAACCCTCCTAAATTGAAGAAACCCATTAAACCCTATATCAACCATTGATCAAACTAGATCAATGGTCCACATTTTATTTATGATTATTGATTTAAATTTATTACATTTAATAGACTAGATGACAAAAAAAAAAGGTAAAGGGGTCAAATGCCATTTTCTGAAAAAGCATCTATGACAAGTTGACCTGACACATGTCACATCATCTCTCTCATACTTTTTTCACATTCTTATATAAGCTGTCAGACGCCCGTGTTACATATGTA
Source organism: Ambrosia trifida (assembly GCA_028751855.1). NCBI lineage: Eukaryota > Viridiplantae > Streptophyta > Magnoliopsida > Asterales > Asteraceae > Ambrosia > Ambrosia trifida. Next base: position 87,997,299 of record CM054131.1, read on the forward strand.
ACATGTGTTGTGTTACATAGGTTCAAACTGAGTTGCCATTTATATTATTTAAAAAATGCTGATTTATTATTTTTTTTATTAGACCATATTTTTTTCGTTTTATTGTACCAGCACCAGAATTGTTGCATACGTAACGAGAACTGATATGGTTATAGACATTTTTGTTACGTGTGTTATATACATACCAAGGTCCTTATGATTTACTTTTTAAAATTCACTACTTTTTAATTACAAAAACAAAATGTATAAATTTATAAAAAAATTAATTACAAAACAACATATAAACGTAACAAAAATGATCCATAAAACCGTCATTACAATCAACAAATCCTAAAAAAAAACTATCATAAATAAAAAAAATTGTCTACACTTCATTCTTGATGATCATCTTCATCTTTAATGCAAAAAAATATGTTCACCTGCAAAAAGAAAACAAAATCATCAATTTACATGAAAGCCCCCCCCCCCCCCCCCGGTCTTAACGTATGTTAACCATCTGGATTACAAAAAAAAACATACGAAACTGATACAAACAAACATTGTTTTATCCATTTAGTTATCAAGATTATCAAACATACGAAACTGATACGCAACTTAGTTCTGCTGTTACATACGAAACAGATGCAAACATAGATTTGATCCCATGGTTAATGACTTTTGTTTTAATTAATATATGGTAAAAAAAATTAGAAGCTAATTTATACCAACTTAGTTCTGCTGTTACATACGAAACAGATGCAGCATAGATTTCATCCAATGTGTAGCTCATCAAAGTCAAAAAATCAAACCTTTGTATCTGGTAAAAAAATCAGAAACTAATTTATACCAACTTAGTACTGCTGTTACATACGAAACAGATGCTAACATAGATTTTCAAAACTATCACAAACAACTTCTTATTACCAAACACTAATTAGCTCAAATTCAAACTCTAACCATTAAATGTTTTCTAACCCCTTTCAAAATCATATTAAAAATCAAAACTTAGTGATCACCATTTACCAAAAAACCATTTTACCAAACACCTACCAACCGTTAGTCCCAATTCAAATACAAATCATTAATAATAATAATAATAATAATAATAATAATAATAATAATAATAATTTTTTAATAACATAAACAGAGACTACATTCAAGATTTATAAAAATTAGTTAAAAAAGCAAAATTGAATGTGAGATAACAATCGTTCCTACTTCCAATTCCATTAATCCAACAGAAGGGCTATAAATAAAAATTTCATTTAAAAGCATTAATGATGTAATAATAATATATAGATCGGAATCGATAATATACCTGTAATAATAATAATAATAATAATAATAATAATAATAATAATAATAATAATAATAATAATAATAATAATAATAATAACAAGGTTTCAGATATATTATTATCAGTTTGTTAGAGTTAGATAAGCACTCCAAACACCCTCTATAAGTTCGGAGATATAATAATAATGATTACCACAATAATGAATTGTTGCAGTCGCTTCTTCACCAAGTTCTTCTTTTCCTTTTTTTCGTTGTGATGTTTGTGTCTTGGCTTTTAATTTATAAAACTAACACTCCAACAGTTAATGATCCATTGGCCTCAAAAATAGGATAATAACGATTTAGGCCTTTTTCTTGAAGACGGTGGCGGATGACGGTGGAAGGAGGATGAAGACGGTGGTGGTGGTGGTAAAGTATGGTGGTTAGGATGGTTTTAATAAAAGAGAATATTGGTGGTGGTGGTGGTGATGATCTTGATGCAGAGAAAGAGAAATGAAGAGAGAAAGAGAGTGTGAGTTATTTATATAGGAGGGGGAAGAGAAAAATTCAAACCAAAAAAGAGGGGGAAGTGTAAAATCACTATATTACCCTTATTTATTGAAATAATAGAGAGTGGTGTGGCTTAATCTAGACCACAAGATGGGTTTGTGAGGGTTTCTTCAAAATTGTGGGTTTTTCCTATATACTTAGCCTATATATATATATATATATATATATATATGAGGGTAGGTACAAATTGTTTAAAATCAAGAGTGGTTTACAAAAAGGCCAAATATTAACTTTCAATTATTTATTAGCATACCATAAAACCTAACTACAGAAAATAACCCAAAAATAAAACCTAGCTATAAAAAAAACATAATCCAACCATAAAATTTATTAAAATCTTTTAATTATAATCCCCTTATGCAGATTATAGTTTCTATCTATTTAGAGACCCGTCAAACACTCATCTATCATTCAATATGCATACAATTATACAGAAGACCAAATATGATAGCTCACAGAAAAAAAAAATCTACAAAATCCCGAATATAACTAGAAAAAAGAAGCCGAAAAATTGTTTTCGGTACACTAAGCTTTATTTACACGAATCTTCTGGCCTTCGAGCACCTGCAAGAGCACACCTAACGAAAGTTACATCCAAAACAATCAAACTAATACTACATTAGCAGCAGGATATTGGTGGGGCCCGTGAGTTTTCCCTAGCGGGTTCTCATAGTCACCAAACAAAACTGCAACTACACGGCCGCGAGAGTAATATCAAACACGTAGAATGTACAAACTTACAGCATCATTAAACGAAGAAATGGCAGCTTCTACCTCTTCTTCTGACGAGAATGAAACAAACCCGAATCCACTTGATTTTGAAGTTCCAGGAACTCGAGACACTTTGGCGCCAAGAACGTTTCCTTTATCTGCGAAAAAGCTTTTGAGTGACTCTGATGTCACGGTTTTCGCAAGGTTTCCCACATAGAGTTTGTAAGGGCTGTCAACAAATGGGGTCTCGTCTGATGGAAGAAGTGTAGAGCCGGCTCCATTCAAAGGCTTCTCTGTGACGTTTACTTTGATTTTACGCCCTTCGATTTCCTGTTCATGAAAATACCATGTTACCCTTGATGTATGTGTTTTAGTCATGCATTTGAAAGGCAAATTGGACAAAAGGGTACCCAACTTATGTTCAGTTTCCATATAAAAGCAAATATGTAAAATTCGCATGCAGTCGAATGGAATGGAAGAAAACAAACGTTAAGATATAGGCTCACCGTGCCATCTAGCTTCTCAATGGCAGCATTTACATCATCAACGGTCTTCATTGTGACAAAACCAAATCTTCGACTCCTTCCAGAGTACTTATCATACATTACCTACAAATGAGAGGTGTACAGAGTTGTTAAGTTTTTATTGTTAAGAAACGCATGGTTTAAAAGTACGGAATCGTGCCTTGAAGTGTTTTCCCTTCGCCTCTAGGCGAACCGAGGTGAAATCAAAAATAAATATAAAAATTGAATACTTTATAAAAAATAAAATACTAACTAATTTCATCTTCATATTTATAAAAAAAACACACAAAAAAAATCTAAACATAAAAAACATACATCAAAACCCGCAGAGGCGCCCCTGAGAAGCAACTTTTCTTACCGCCTTAGCCCCTTAGCCCTACGAGGCATATGTACAAAATAACCCCATGAGGCGCCGCATCATACTCGTTTTCTGAGCGCCTCACCCGTTTTCTTAAACCATGGGGAAAGGCACCTTTTTAAAAAAAGAAAACTAGGAACACACTTGTAATTTGATGGTTCAATTGCCATGTGATCAAGACAAAGGCATGAAACTTGGCATTGAAACAGACTCAGGAAACTTTTCAATTAAGTTTCATATATTCACTAAATTCGTCCGTTTCATCCCAACCTATTAAAACGCTTAAAACAAGAAACTCAAGGCACTCTTGACTTGAGGTGCACGACATGCATCTGTGGCCTCACCGCATCTCACCTGAGCACCTAGGTATGGGCAATACTGCAATGTGCACCTTTGACTACTATGATAACACGTAAAATCACTAACCTCAAGTCGTCAACCAAATAATTATCTCATTATAATTCTTGAAGTCAAAGTACTCAGTTTGAAAAAACACAATTCCAAACACCCCTAAGATTCTAACAAACAACAGTTGAATTGTTTTCAAGAAATTCAATTACATTTGGGCAAGCCCAATACACCAAGTATACGAGACTTCAAACGTGTTGGCGGTGCGCAATATTTTCCCAATTGCAGCTTCAAAATTGACACTTGATGATAACAATTATGTATGAACTCACATGAGCTTAAACAAACAAAAGAAAAGAAACATAAAGTTGTTAACTTTTGTCCATCACTCTAATCCTAACCCCAATTCAAATATAAATATATAATGCAAATACCATTTTAGAATAATCAATACTGATTCTTAAGTTCAAGTCTAACACATTTGACTTCAAAAGTCAAAATCCATATACAATAACTCAAATGTTTAAACTAAAAAAAACAAAAATAATAATAATAATAATAAAATACCTCAGCATTCTCAATGGAACCATGTTGTTGGAAAACCTTGAGGAGTTGATCATTAGTTGTGGTACGAGGAATGTTACCAACATAGAGTCTCCTATCAGCTTCTGATGTGGGGTCCACTGCCACTACTGTGGCTGGAGTGTCTTCTGCAACACAGAGAAGTGTTGTGGGTTGTCTGGGGTTTGAAAGTTGAAACCTGAAACATGTTTGAGAAATATTCAAGGATGAGTGGTGAGTAGGGGATGATAATATGGATGCTGAAATTGTGGCCATTATGGAAAAGCCTAATGAGAGATGTTGCAGGTGAGATGATGAAGATGGTGAGTGAGGATGGAAAGGGGTTTATCCACTTGAGAGTTGAGAGTAGTAGACAATAGACAACAATGTTTTCTGAACCGAACCGAACGTTGAACCGGTCTCTTTGCTGGTTTACGGGTCCGACCGTATCAGTCGGCTGTATATAAGAACCGGATGATGTTGTAAAATTAATAGTGAAAATTTTTAAAAATACAAAAAATTCTGGTTCAACCGGTCCGGTTTCCGGCCCAACCGCCGATTCACCGGTCCAACCCTTGGTTCGATGCACCACCGGTTTAATACCACGACCCGGACCTGAACCGGTTTGACCCCCGGTTCTCGGTCCGACCAGCTAGTCCGGTCCAGATTTCAAAAAAATGGTAGACAGAGCAAAGATATTAAGAGGTTTTTTTTAACAAAACATTTTATACCTTTTTTTTTATTGACACTAGATATTTGCCCGCGTGGACACGCGGTTCACCAACGTACGATTATTTGGAGTAGTATAACGTATAAGAAAAATACAGTAGAAATATTTTTTTAAAATTTAAAACCAACGAATACACATTTTATTTAAATATCACTAAATATTTCCTTATACACCACATTTTTTGTTTTAGTTTTGACATTCCCATTACCATCAAGTATAAGTAATTGCACTCCTGCCCTGCTTTTAACTCTTGACAATGCGACATAAAGTTGGCCATGTGAGATACAGGTTCTCTTAAATACAATCCAACCTTCGATAGAGACTATCCTTGGCTTTATTGGTGGTCATTGCGAAACATACGGATATTGGGAATTGACGCCTTTGGATCTTCACATGAATCTTGTTATTAGATGGTATCTGATGAGTATTATCTAGTAAAAAATAAATAGTAGTGAAAAATATTTCTGATAAAATGTTACTACCTCTATCCCATTAGAAGTGTATTGGTTTGAAAATTACAAAGTTTTAGTCATATTAAATTATTGTTTTTTTTTTGCTTGTCATATGACAATAATACCCTTGTCAGATGTGAGTCCATCATATTTTTTGTTTATTTTAGTAGTGTTTTTAAGGGTAAATTTGTAAATTGGCTAATAATTTTTTAAAGTGAATACATGAAATGGGACAAATAAAAAAGAGAATATGGACACTTCTAATGGGACGGAGGGAGTAAAAGTAAGACACTGCTTGAGTCAGATCATTCAAAATTCGAATTAATTGTTACCATTATAGATATTAAAATATGAAATTATATAGTTAAATAGAACATTTAATATATGAATATTTATAAAGTTTAACTGAAATCTATCAATTCAAATTCTTGTATTCAAAATTTGAAATTTAACTTGTAACTAATTTAAGAAATTTATAACTAAAACTTATTTGTTAAATTTCAAAACTGTTATTTGTTAAATTTTAAATATATTAGGAAATATCTAATTATAATATCTCTATTTTAATGATCATAGCAGGAATAACTGTTACAATTACGAATTTAAATTCAGAGTTTGAAATTTTTTAAAATATTCAAATAATTCAAAATTTAAATTAAATGTTATAATTAAGTCTTATTGTTACCATTATTATCCAAAATTTAGAATTTTTATATTGTTAAAAAAATTTAAAAAATAAAATATAGATATCAAAATATGAAATTATATACTTAAATAGAACATTCAATATTTGAATATTTATAAAGTTTAATTGAAATCTATGAATTCAAATTCTAGTAATCAAAATTTGAAAAATTCAAATCATTCAAAAATTTGAATTAAATATTTTAAATGTGTTAATTAAATCTAAATCTAAATGTTACCATAAATCTTAAATTCAATTTTTTCAGATTAAATATTTAAATAAAACATTTAGTATTCAAATATTTTTAAAGTTTAACGAAAATCTATAATTTCAAATTCTAGTATTTAAAATTTTAATTTTTACTTGTAATTAATTTGAGAAAGTTACAACCAAAATTATTAATTGTTATATTTTAAATATATTAAGAAATCATAATTTAAAGATAATAAATAGGTGTAATGGTTACCATTATTAACTTCACATCAACAAATTAATTTTTTTTAAAAGATTAAGTCATTCAAAATGTGTAATTAAAAGGATAATTAGTATGTGTAATTTCTTATCACTATTAAACAAAATTTAAAATTTTGTCTAATTTGAATTTAAATATTTTGAATTTTAATTTGAAATATGAAATTGATAATTCGTTATAATCATATTAACGAAAATAATATGTAAACATAGTTTATTTACAAAAAATAAATATACAAAATTGATTATATAAAAGGTAAATCAGGCATATTATTTTTTTTATAAAAATTCAAATTTAAATTTATTTATAAAACGGTTATATGTGTGTGTGTGTATATATATATATATATATATGATTAATAATTAATAATAACTCGATTATGTTTAAAGGTTATTAATCAAATTGAAATCATAATTATTAAAATTAGATGTTTCCAAAATTGTGCGAATCATGATAAATGATAATTATAACATAAAAATAGTAATTTGACAAATCAAAGAATTAACCATTTATTTGTCTCTTTAAATGTAGTTGACTTTAAAAAACAGATGTTTTTTAAATCTTAATTTTTGAATGTATAAAATAAATTAATTCTGATGAAAATGTTAAAGTCTAAAAATGTCCCAAAAATAGTTTGACAGTTACAATTAGAGTGATTGTAATTTACATAAAAAATCATTACTTGACTTTGCTATTAATGATTTACGAAAAAATTACTATGTTTTCAAACATACTAATTAATCTTATTCAACAATGATAAATCACAAATCACAAATATATACATATAAAAGTCAAACATTGTCATACTTTGACATAAAAACTTAAAGATTTAAAACATTTTATCAAATTGTGTAATAAATATAGTTTTGACTACTAACAACTGTTTATATGGTTAAATCTTTGAATTTGGAATGGGCGTAAATATAGTTAATATATAATTATATCCACATTAAATTGTATCATTCAATTCCATATCCCCATAAATCGGAAGTTTTAAATCATTCCATAAAATTAGAAGCTTGAAAATAGAAAATAATGTAGATTGTTTTAAAAAAATTTAAACCACTTTCAGATTTTGACATGATGCAATCGGGTGCACCCAAATCCGAGATCCATGATCCATCCAATCACCAACCAAACAAAAGAGTTTCACTAAAAACATTCTCTCAATCATATGAAGATTCGAATTATATTAAATCCTCAAGAACAAATAAGAACAATTGATGAAAATTCTTGAACCCTTTAAACAATCTTAGCCTAATAAATAGAGATTCAAACCTAAAGTATTAAAATCAGTATGAAAAAGAAAAAAAAAACATGAACCCTAAAACTGACTATTTAATACTAACATCCAAACTTACATAGACTTAAACACTAAAAGATCAAGAAATCTTACCATTTTCAGATGCTTAGGAGCCGTGAAAACTGTGTTCTTATGTTCATAGATTCTTGATCACTGTCAAATTTGAAAACAAAACCAGATTCAATTAGACCTAAACATGAACCCTAAAACTAAAAAATTATTAAACCTAAACAATAATACACGAAAAATCAAAGATTGAAAGCTAAATCATAGTTTATCAGTGTCACACCACGACAATGGCGGAAACACGTGGCGCGACGGTTCAAAAGCATAAAGTCAAGGTTATTGCTAAACACAAGTAATTTAAGAAAATGGGTCATTTATTATGACGTCAAATCTTGTTCAAACATTACACAAAAGTTAATTGTTTTTAAGATAATCATAGAGGTTTCTCGTATATATCCCAAATGCCTTGGGAAATAAAAGTGAAACCCCGCAAAAGTTTGACGCCGCATTGGAGGATTCCTTGACCCAGCTTGCCCGGTGCTCCTTCATCTAGTTACCTGAAAGATATGTTTAAAAGTTTCGTCAATATAAAATATATTGGTGAGTTCACAGGTTTTTAGTTTCCAAAACTTGATTACTTGGGAAATACCATGTTATGACAATGTATAGGAGTTGCAAATTCCTATAACTCTACTTGAGACTATAATCAAACCAAGACGTATAAATAAATATGCCCCGCTCCAAGTCGTTACTCGGTTTCCCACGACTTAAGTTCAGAATATATGCACCCCAGGCATAACCTAATGCATAATCGACGCTATCGATTAGGGGTGGGCCTTGTCAGGCACCAATAGTACTATTCAATATTCCTCCGTTTTCATTTCCCTGAATAAATGATTATAGAGGCGAGGACTCAACCCCGAGTGGCGGTCACACCTCAAGTAATAAATCCGTCAAACATTTTCCCTAACATATCTTTCCCCCGGAAAACGTAAAAATAGTTTAAAATGGGGCCGTGAAACTCACCTGAAACTCTGTCTGGAATACTAGGCGGATAGCAAAGATGGTCTCGCACCTACAAACGTCCTAGACGTATAAGTCACTATTCCTATAGTGCATGTGCCTTGGCAAGTTGTACACCCAACTCCCGACCAAAAGTTATTCCAAATCCCGTTTAATTAAGCGCGTATCCTAGGTTTCGTTGGCGTTACATTACCCTTTGTGTTACAAGTTATATATTACTCTTGTTAATATTTCCTTAACTTGTATCTTATTATCATCGACTCGACTTCGCTTAACATATAATTATTTTCCCATTTAAATAATTATACTTAAGATCGCATCGCTCGATATAATATATCAACACTCGACCCGACTCACTTTGCCGCACATTTGTTTTCCCATTTAAACAAATATACTAAGATCTTGTCGTTCGATTGTATATTCTTAACGCCCGATTCAACTCACCATACCGTATATTTATTTTCCCATTCAAATAAATATACTAGGTTCTTGTCGGTACGGCATACACACATATATATCTTTGTCTACTCATCGCGGCTTTCCTTCCCACATATCTACTTTCCCATTAAGTAGATATACTAGAATTTTGCCGAGGCGAGCGTACATATATATATAAATGTGTAATTCCTCTTGTTAAGTTTATACGTTTGTTTAACGTCTTTATGTCATGTGTTTCTCCCTCGAATAATTCCTCCAACACTTAGGAAAGTGTTTATTTGTTTTCACCCATAATGTACATATATTTTACTTCTTAAAATATATATTTTTCTTATCTTGCCGCAATGGCATTTTTCTCATGATTTGTCCGTGTACGGTTCGTTAACGCGTTTTAGTTCGATATCTTAACTCGATTAGTTAATTTTTCCAAGTTTTTCCCAACATGTATTTTATAGAAATATTACCCATATTTCTTCCTCTTTTCACATGTTACTTGGATGGTTTAAAATACTTATGTATTTTTAACCCAACTTGTTAACTTAACTACAAAAATGTTTCCAACACTTTTATATTCCCATTTATATAAAAGTATTCATTTTTGTATAAGTTTCCCAAGTTTGTTTAATATTTTTATAAAATCTCTATTTTATAAAAATCCTTATGTTAAAACCCTCTATATTTTTATAACTTTCAAAAATACACTTTTATACAAAATACCCAAGTATATCTACTAGTATTTACCAAAACCATCCTTAGAACTTTATTACTTACATTTTTGACACCAAACTTTCCATACTTGCATTTTTGGACTAATAGTTTCTAAAATATCCATTTTAGTCCTCTAACTTTCAAAGTTACAATATTAGTCCCTTAACTTTCAAAAGTTGCATTTTTCCACTCTAACTTCCAAAGTTAGCATTTTTCACTCAAAATAGTAGACTTTGAAGATTCAACTTTTTATTGGTAAGTTATTTTTGTATCAAAACACTTTTGTTAGTCTTATATTCCATATGGAAGACTACTTATATGTGTGTTTTATGTAGTTGTCCATTTTAACCAAATATCATTCATCTAAGTAAGCTAACTTTAATTTTTCATCTTCTTTATTTATGAACTTCTAATATGTTCCATCATACATTATACCTTAGATGATCATAATAAGATGATTTAAAGTCACTTTTAACATATTCAAGTCCATTCCACAATTTTAACCAAAACATCATCCTACTTAGCTTTAAATGTAAACTTTATATATTTTCAAGATTATTACATTATCATCATCAAATCCATGGTTTATTTTCATATCTTTAACCATCCATTTTACACATGTAAAACCTATTAAAGATTATGTTCAAAACCACCTTTTAGACCCTTCATGTACAACTTGCTTCTAAGAACACATACATGAATAATAATAATCAAAAACAAGGTTAAGAAGCTTACTACTAGCACAAGGCTAGGGAAGACAAAACCTTTGATTTTGAGAGGGGTTTAGTGTGTTCTTCCTTAATGGTTAAGCTCCAAGCTTGAAACACACAATAGGGGTTTGGATGATGGATCGTTTTAAGTGTTTTGGAGATGTAAAAACTTGTAAGAATGGTGTGTGGGGGAGGTGCAAAGTCCACGGCTCAAGAAGGAGAAGAAGATGAGTTGTTTTTGCTTTGATATCCAACCTCTAACACATGTTATTTATAATCTTATCACATGTAATCATTCCAAAGATTCAAGAAATCTTATGGAGGATTGAGTTGTGTACTTGGGATTTTGGTGAAAATATGATATGTGTGTGTGTGATTATTGCCGTGTATGTATGTATGTATAGGTGAGATTACTTGCAAATCTTGGTTAATCTTTATAAACTATCATGATCTCTATATACAAGACCCATCATCATGCATGCATACACTAGTGTCATGATGGTTTAGCTTGTGTCTTGGCTTTTTAAGGCACTTGGCCGAAAATTTGAAAGGAGGGGACAAGAGTTGCATGCTTTTTGTACTTGTGTTTTTCTTACACATTTGTCTTATGCATATGCATGCTTTTAGCTAAGTATAGGATATTATTATTACTAATACAAGACATGGATATAACAAGGCCCTTAGGCCGGCCCCCATGTGGGTTTAAGTGGGGTCCACAACTTCAAATATTTACCCATTGTTTGTTATGTTTAATCCCCCGTCGTTCGGGTATTTTTCGGGTTTTAATCACGCGTTATCCGGACATTAAAAATACCTTTAATAACCCTTAAATATAGTCCAATTTAAGCGTTGATTGGTTATTTAGGCCTTTGCCGGGTGAAATTATGAGTTATACGCGTATCGGGTGCGGTACGCGCATTTTATTCGTTACCGGGAGATTTGTACAAGACGTTTTCATTTATGGTTTTGGAGTTCCAAAACTCATTATATCTTATGAAAATACCCTTTATTTTATATCCTGGGTGTCCGGGATCCGTTTCGTTTATTTAATTATTACCGGGTAATCGCCAACGTCCATACCGGATAGCTTATTCGCACATGATCCAATCATGCTTTACCATTAAACGTATGCATTCCTATGCACTATTTGGAAATTGCTATCTCCTAAGGCCTTGATAATTAAATCACACATAATTGCATTTAATTACGTTAATCATATATTAATTAATTTGTACGGAATTACCTTATTTTTGCCGGTTGTTACAATCAGTTAAAACAAAGACGCAAAAACATTAATCTCCCACGAAAGATTAAGATATAATTATATCAGAAAAAAAAAAACAAAAGCAAAAAATAGATCTCACCCAATGGAGACTAATAGAAAACTGCTTCTCATATGGCCAAAACACAGATAGATTCATAACCCATCTCCATTTGAATCCAAACCGGAAAAAAAGTAATAACGAATAGTAAGAAGAAACCCTTCTGAAAGAAACTAAATCGGAGATGAATCCAAACCAAAGATTTAGGAATACGATGTGTACTGTAACACCCCAACCGATGGCGGAATCATCGAGGTGTCACGTAGTGACGATTGTTCAAAAGCACATGGTACTTAAATGTAAATATTATTAAATGAAACCCAAAAATTTGTCTTACAAGGAAATGGAAATACAAAGTCTTAAATGAAATATAAATAATGAAATAACTGCATAATAAAGCGCTAAAAGTTTCTTGATCAAACTGCACCTGAAACATGTACAAAAATAGGTTTGGTCAACATAAGAAATGTTGGTGAGCATTCCTAGTTTTGATATATATATATAGTAGATTAAAAGTTATACAATTCAAGTGCAAGCTACAGTGCAAATATGTAAACCATGTATCAAACAAATGAGCGAAATCAACCCTGTGACTGTATAATGTACTGTATGAACTGTAGTGTACTTATCCAACAAGTGGATAATAACTTAACAATGGCCACGGATTCTCCGATGAAAAAGGGGGAGAATCAACCTAGGCGGGTTGTCAATCCAAATAGCGCTATCCAATGTTAAGGTCGGCTTGTACCATGTTAATGATTTCACTAAGTACAAATGTAATCCACATGTATTGTCTAAGCATAAAGCACGTTGTAAGCAATGCACATAGTACTAGAATTGTATTTGTAAAAATGTAAATTTGAATTTGAACTTGTAATAGTGTACATGAATCACCCCAAAAATGTATAAAAGTAAAAAGGGGATAGGAATACTCACTGTTCACGTAGTAACTTGGAATTGGACTGGACAACGAAATATGAATTTGAGATTTCTCCCAAATGATTAACCTAAAGTAATTGATAATGTGTGAGTGAAATAACTCTAGGATACATGTATATCTAGGGCTTCGAATTGGGGATAACGTTTATTTGTTTAATAAACAAATTGTCTAATAATTATGAGAAATTTAATAAATAATTAAATAAAAAGTCTCTTAATAAAATTTGAATTTAGAATGTACACAATAAAGTGTTTGAAGTATAGAAATAATTTTTATAAAATTATTTCATTTAAAATAGATTTTTAAATCTATTTATTTATAAATATCCAACATTTAACTTTAATATTCAAAAATACTAAAATTAAAGATTTCTTATTTTAAAAATCATATTTCTGCTTCAAATAATTAAAAATAATTTGTATAAAATTTTGGTGCAAAAATGATGAAAATTGGATTTATTATGATTTAATTATGATTAAATCTAACAAAAATTGATTAAAAATATAAAATAAATGATTTTACTGAATTAAAAATTATTTCAGTAAAGTTTAACTTTAAATAAAGTCAGGATAAATTTTGGAGAAATTAATAAAATTGTTTTGATGTATAAATGGATTTTTATAATTCTAATAGTATAAAAATGATTTAATTATTATAAATATTAAATAAATGAATTTCTGAAAAATAAAAATTATAAATGAAACTTTTATATCAGATTAAACAAATGTAATTTTTTTAGAATTTATAAAATAGTTTTGATATTTTAAAATGAATTTAAAAGATTTAAAAGGATTTAATATATAAATATATGTAATTGTTTGTTTAAAAAAAAGAAAAGAAAGAAAGGAACAAAAAACCGGTCAGAGCCGGGACTCGAACCCGGGTGACCTCTGGGTTGGAACAAGGTCACAACCACTTGGCCTAGGCCGGTGGTTGTGATATTTCCCGTTCAAAATTAAATATATACACAACGCGAAATTAAGATTATCCCCAATTCATATCAACGACGAACCCTAGAATTTCAATTGAATGATTCAGACAACTATAGCCCGATTAATGTTAGGGCTATTGTTGTCTGATAGCCGATGAATAAAACCCACAGAAAAACGAAGACTCACAGTGTTGATTCGAGTATAATCGTCGGGTCAAAGCACAAAGTCAAACGTTGATCAACAGAGGTTAATTATCAGTGTTTAGAGAATAATTGGGGTTGAGAGAGAGTTGTGAGCGAGTGATCAAGGTTCGCAGAGGTCTGATTATATAGGGGATCAAGGGGTTGTGTTAATTGGAAGGTTTGACCTTCAATTGAATGTATACGCGTATGATTGAATGATTAGTCAACAATTGACGTGTAATAAACGTGTATTCGTGTTGTACAAGGCCGGTTATTACACTAATTTACCAAAAATGAATCAATTATACGTTAATTACTGGATTTGATCAAGAAGGTAACCCACAGTTGACTTTCCTTGTCAACTGTGAAGGTTAAATGTGTGTATAAGATTAATTCGCGTCCGGGTTTAAAACAAGATGATGGTCCAGCCCAGTTGGTTATGTTTGTGTGAGTGTGTGGCTTAACCCGGTCTTGGCGCGGGTTCGAACCCCGGCCAGGACTATTATTTTTTTTAAACGTAATAATGGGGTGTTTGGGCCGGCCTGAAGGCTGTTGGGCTTCATCAGGTGGGCCTCAACATAATTATTATTATTATTATTATTATTATTATCTTATATGATTTAAACGAACCCGAATAAACGTTCAAGAATAATAGAATGCCACGTTTATTAATTGCGGTAAAACGTACAAATAATTATAAATACAATGAAAAGTGACGGATGTCACAGCATCCCCTACTTTTAGAAATTTCGTCCCGAAATTCCTTCAAGTGGTAGTCTCTGGAAAGAGGTGAGGATACTTAGACATCATTAGGTCCTCACGCTCCCAAGTAAACTCTGGGCCTCGTTTGGATTCCCAACGGACTTTGACAATAGGAATTCGGCTTCGCTTAAGTGTCTTGACGTCACGATCCATAATCTCCACAGGTTTCTCTATGAAGCGCATCGATTCGTCGATCTGAATATCCTCTAAAGGAACATGGAGGTTATCTTCAGCCAGACACTTCTTGAGATTAGAAACATGAAACGTTGGATGAACATTATTGAGCTCCGGTGGTAAATCGAGCTTGTAAGCCACCTTCCCAACTCGTTCAAGGATCTTAAAAGGGCCTACGAATCGTGGTGCAAGTTTCCCTTTCTTTCCAAACCGAAATACACCCTTCCAAGGTGAAACCTTGAGAAGTACCATGTCTCCGACTTGAAATTCTAGAGGCTTGCGCCTTTGATCGGCATAGCTCTTTTGTCTGCTCCGAGCAACTTGTAAGTTCTCACGAATGCGGTGAATTTTGTCTGTCGTTTCTTGTATCAGTTCGGGACCGGTGATTTGTGTTTCACCAACCTCGCTCCAACACACAGGGGAACGGCATTTGCGACCATAGAGTGCCTCAAATGGTGCCATGTTAATACTGGAATGGTAGCTGTTATTATACGAGAACTCAACCAAGGGTAGGTGCGTGTCCCAATTACCACCAAAGTCGATGATGCACGCTCGAAGCATATCCTCCAATGTTTGGATGGTTCGTTCAGTTTGGCCATCCGTCTGTGGGTGATAAGCCGTGCTAAGATTTAGTTGTGTACCAAGTGCGGACTGAAATGTCTGCCAAAAGCGAGAAGTAAACCAGCTATCACGATCGGAAATAATGTCTAGAGGAATACCATGACGGCTGACAATCTCACTGATGTAACACCCCAACCGATGGCGGAAACATCGGGGTGCCACGTATTGATGATTGTTTTCAGTAGCACATGGTATAATATAAATTTTAAATAATTTATTCAAACATAATATCCAAAATGTGAAATAATGTCTAAGAATTCAAATACATAACATCAAATAATAACTTCAAAAACTTCAAATAAACTTCAAGATAAATCCTCATGCTAACTCAAGCCTCAGCTTCATTGTTACCTGAAACATGTTAATTTTGAAAGTATTTTGGGTCAACATAAGTTGGTGAGAATTACATAGGTTTTTGATGATAAATGAATAAAATGTTACGCAATTCATGTGCCATGTTAATCTAGCCCATATGTGAGAACATATTAGAAATAAATCGAGTGCATAATCAACCCTGCTGACTGTTATAAAATGATACATACCATACACTTATGGTCCCAATGAATATGTTATGCGATAACAAACACCCACGTAACCTTGGTAGGAGGCACGTATCCGGGTGGGATTGTCAGTCCAATAGATCTATCAATGTATACCGTCGGCTGATCAATGTTAATGATTATGCTAGAATGGTGCTTACTCTAATCATGCTCAAGACAATATGCAACATAGAAAACACATAGACACATTGATGATTGAATTGCAATGAAAATGTTATAACATGTTTCACCCCAAAAATGGTGATAAAAGGGGCTATGTAAACTCACCTTAGCAAATGATAACTTGTTGAAAAGATATGATAATTGTGTTGCCCAAAGTGATTCCAAATATTACCCTATAATGAGGTAATATTTAATAAGTCTAAGTCTAATTAACTAATATGTGTATCCTAGGGTTTCGATTTGGGGGATAATCACTTGTTACATTTAATTTAAAATGTTAATTAAATAGAGAAAATTTGATAATTAATGAAAGAAAGCCTTTTTATAAAATTTGGATTTTGAGTGTGCACATTAAGGTGTTTGAAGCAATAAAATAATTTTTATAAAATTATTTCATTTAAAATAGATTTTTAAATCTATTTATTTATAAATAGCCAATTATTAACTTTAATATTCAAAAATACTAAAATTAAAGAAATCTTATTTTAAAAATCATAATTCTGTTCTAAATGATTAAAAATAATTTGTATAAAATTTTGGTGCAAAAATGATGAAAATTGGATTTAATATGATTTAATTATGATTAAATCTAACAAAAATTGATTAAAAATATAAAATAAATGATTTTACTGGATTAAAAATTATTTCAGTAAAGGTTGACTTTATAAAAAGTCAGGATAAATTTTGGAGAATTTAAATAAATTGTTTTGATATATAAATGGATTTTTATAATTATAATAGTATAAAAATGATTTAATTATTATAATTATTACATAAATGAATTTCTGAAAAATAAAAATTACAAATAAATCTTTTATATCAGATTAAACAATGATAATTTTTTTAGAATTTATAAAATAGTTTAGGTATTTTAAAAAGAATTTAAATGATTAAAAAGGATTAATATATATATAATTAATTGTTTGTTTAAAAAAAAGAAAAGAAAAGAATGAACAAAAACCCGGTCAGAGCCGGGACTCGAACCCGGGTGACCTCAGTGTCTAACAAGGGTCACAACCACTTGGCCTAGGCCGGTGGTTGTGTTATCCTCTGATTTAAAATAAATAAATATAATACACTAATCCAGTTTTATCCCCAAATTGAATCGCGATGAACCCTAGATTTACAATTGGATGATTCAGGCAACTATAGCCCGATTAATGTTAGGGCTATTGTTGCCTGTACGCCGATGAATAAACCCCACCAATAAAAGAGGACTCACAGTGTATGATTGATGTTAGAAGTCGGGTCAAAGAGAAAGTCAAACCACGAGCAAATTAATCAATTACAGAGTGAATTAGAGAGATATAGAGATTGAGAGAGAGTTGTGAGCGATTTGACAAGGCTCGCAGACCATCTATATATACTAGAGGATTAGGGTTAGGGTTAATTAGAAGGTTGACTTATAATTGAATACAAACGCGTATTATTGATTAATTGGTCAAAGATTTGGTGTCCACGACGTGTAATTGTGTTGTTTTGGGCCGGTTATTGCCCTAATTTGCCAAAGATAGCACAATTACGCGTTTAATTGTTGGATTGATCACCAAGGAATCCCACAGTTGACTTTCCTTGTCAACTGTGGGGGTTTTAAAGTGTGTATAAATATAAGGTGCAACCGGGTTTATCACAAAACAGAAGTCCAGCCCAGTTGGTTGTGTATGTGGTTAAGTGTGGCTCTGGCGCGGGTTCGAACCCCGGCCAGAGCAGGTTTTTATTATTTTTTTTGATTATTACACAAATCCAACACACATATAATATATTATAATATATATACCATATTAGGGTTCCATAATCGCGACAAAATAAATAAATGCGAATATAAATATGAAACTTGACGTTTTTTTATTAATGTCAATGTGTAACGTACAAGTATTAAATGCGTAATGTTACAGTCTCCCCTACTTTTAGGAACTTCGTCCCGAAGTTGGAGTTGGAGAGTCTGGTGGAAAAAGATGCGGATACTTCGACTTCATCTGGTCTTTACGCTCCCAAGTGAACTCTGGGCCTCGTTTAGATTCCCAACGAACCTTAACGATCGGAATACGACTGCGCTTGAGTTTCTTGACTCCAGTGTCAACAATCTCGACGGGTTTCTCGATAATGTGCATGCTTTCATCGATTTGCACATCCTCAAGAGGAACATGAAGGTTCTCATCCGCTAAGCATTTCTTGAGATTCGAAACATGGAAGGTCGGATGAACATTGCTTAGCTCAGGTGGAAGCTCGAGTCTGTAAGCCACTTTCCCAACTCTGTTAAGAATTTTGAAGGGGCCTACGTAACGAGGAGCTAGTTTTCCCTTTCTACCGAAACGAATAACTCCTTTCCAAGGGGATACCTTAAGTAGCACAAGGTCCCCAACTTGAAATTCCAAGGGTTTACGACGTTTATCAGCATAACTCTTTTGGCGACTTCGAGCCTTGAGAAGATTATCCTGAATAAGCTGGATTTTGTCTGTGGTTTCCTGGATTAGTTCGGGTCCAGTAATACGAGCTTCACCAACCTCGGTCCAACAGACAGGTGAACGACATTTCCGACCATAGAGTGCCTCAAAAGGAGCCATGTTAATGCTGGCGTGATAACTGTTGTTGTATGAAAACTCAACCAAAGGAAGATGAGAATCCCATGCGCCACCAAAATCGATGACACACGCCCTGAGCATGTCCTCAAGTGTCTGGATGGTTCGTTCAGTCTGACCATCCGTCTGAGGGTGATAAGCAGTGCTCAAGTTCAACTTAGTACCCAAAGCATCTTGTAGAGATCCCCAAAAGTGAGAGGTGAAACGACCATCGCGATCAGAAATAATGTCCAAAGGTATACCGTGACGACACACGATTTCACTTACGTACATCTTTGCCAACCTTTCCACAGAATACTTCTCACGTATAGGTAGAAAGTGAGCTGACTTGGTCAAACGATCGACGATTACCCAAATACTGTCAAAACGTTTGGGTGTGCGAGGGAGTTTGGTGATGAAATCCATAGCTATGCTCTCCCATTTCCAGACAGGAATCTCTGGTTGTTCAAGCATACCAGATGGTCGTTGATGTTCAGCCTTAACCTTGGAACAAGTGAGGCATTTTGCAACGAAAAGAGCAATGTCTTTCTTCATACCTGGCCACCAATAAGAATAACGAAGATCTTGGTACATCTTGTCAGCTCCAGGATGAATAGAATAACGAGACTTATGAGCCTCGTTCATGAGAAAAGTACGAAGATCATCACGGTCGGGAATCCACAGTCGGTTAAGGAAATAAAGGAGACCATCGGGTTTGGTTTCAAGTTGAGTCTCAGCACCACAAGACATTTCATCGTACATGTTACCTTGGGTGACTGAGGTGTGTTGAGCCTGGAGAATGCGATCTTGGAGATCGGTACGAACTCTAGCACATTGGAGTTTGATACGCTCTTTACGACTAAGTGCGTCAGCCACAACATTCGCCTTGCCAGGATGGTAGCGAATTTCGCAATCATAGTCGTTAAGTAATTCAACCCAACGTCGTTGCCTCATGTTAAGATTCTTTTGGTCGAAGACATGTTGGAGACTTTTGTGGTCCGTGAACACCACACATTTGGTCCCATAGAGATAATGTCTCCAAATCTTGAGTGCAAAGACAACAGCGCCCAATTCAAGATCATGGGTGGTATAATTTTTCTCGTGAGTCTTGAGTTGTCGAGACGCATAAGCAATAACCTTTCCTCGTTGCATAAGAACACAACCAAGTCCTTGGTTCGATGCATCACAGTAGACCACGAAATCATCATTACCATCAGGTAGAGATAAGACAGGAGCTTCACAGAGTTTCAGCTTAAGAGTTTCAAACGCTTCCTCTTGTTTAGGTCCCCACTCATAGGGTTTACCCTTGTGAGTTAAGGTAGTGAGAGGAATAGCGACCTTGGAGAAATTGGCGATGAATCGACGATAATAACCAGCCAACCCAAGAAAAGAACGGACTTCAGTTGGAGTGGTAGGAACACTCCAATTCTTTACAGCTTCGATTTTTGCAGGATCAACATGAATTCCGTTCATATCAATGACATGTCCCAAAAATTGAACTTCCTTAAGCCAAAATTCACATTTGGAGAACTTGGCGTACAGTTGTTCTTTCTTTAGGAGACTCAAGATAGAGTGAAGATGTTGCTCGTGATCGGATTTTGACTTAGAGTAAATCAAAATATCATCGATGAAAACGATCACGAATTTGTCGAGATAAGGTCTGCAAACCCGATTCATCAAATCCATAAATACTGCGGGAGCATTGGTCAAACCGAAAGGCATAACCATGAATTCATAGTGACCGTAGCGAGTACGAAAAGCTGTCTTGGGAATATCTTCATCGTGGACTCTAAGCTGATGATAACCAGAACGGAGATCAATCTTCGAGAAGTGGGTTGCTCCTTGAAGTTGATCGAAGAGATCGTCAATCCTAGGAAGTGGATAACGATTCTTGATGGTGAGTTTGTTGAGTTCACGGTAGTCAATACACATCCGAAGAGAACCATCCTTCTTTTTAACGAATAAGACAGGGGCTCCCCATGGAGAAGAACTAGGGCGAATGAACCCTTTATCAGAAAGTTCCTGTAATTGACTAGCAAGTTCTTGCATCTCAGAGGGTGCAAGACGATAAGGAGCTTTAGCTATCGGATTAGCACCAGGAACAAGATCAATACGAAACTCCACTTGTCGAGCAGGAGGCAAACCAGGTAAATCCTCTGGAAAGACTTCAGGATAGTCTCGAATAATAGGAATGTCTTGGATACTTTTGCCTTTGTCCTTCTTCTCTATCACGTTAGCTAAGAAGGCTGTATACCCCTTTCGTAAGTACTTTTGGGCAGTAGTACAAGACATAAGCTTAAGCTCACCACAGGGTTTCTCACCATAGATCTTCAAAATCTCACCAGATTCGAGAGGAATGCGTATGACTTTCTCGAAGCACAGAATTTCGGCACGATGAGTTGACAACCAGTCCATGCCTACTATAATGTCAAAACTACCAAGATGCATGGGAATGAGATCGATAGGGAAGGTATGATCATCGAGATTCAACAAGCAGTTACGAATAATAGAACCGATCGAAATAGACTTCCCGTTAGCTACCTCTACCACGAAAGGATCTTCTAGATTAGTGTGGGGTAAGTTAAGTAAAGGTTCAAACTTCAGTGACACGAATGACTTATCAGCTCCTGAATCAAATAATATGGATGCATAGTGGTTATTAATGAGAAACGTACCATTCACCACTTCGTTGTTGTCACGAGCCTGGTTAGCGTTGAGATTGTAGGCGCGACCTCGAGCACCTTGGTTCTGGTTGCGGTTCTGGTTTTGGTTTTGGTTTTGGTTCTGATTTTGGTTTTGGTTACGGTTACGGTTAGGGCAGTTGTTGATGTAGTGGTTAGGGTTACCACACTCGTAGCATTGACCACGAGTAGGCCTGTTGTTTTGTTGGTTGGGAGCTGGGTTGTTGTTGTCTTGGGCAGCAGGAGATCGACAGACGTTCACCAGGTGACCATATCTTTGACACTTAGTACAAAATCGACATGGCACCTGTGTGGGATGGTGGTACTTGCAAGTGTTGCACAAAGGGTGAGGTCCGGTGTATGGTTTCTTGGCTGGGTTTTGGGCAGCAGGTGGAGTAGCAGCAACCATATAGTTTCTAGCCTTGCGCTTCTTGTTGCTGGAGGTCTCAGGCTTGACTTCAATTGCAGGCTGTGGAGTATCTTTGGCAACAGTCTTCTTAGTGCCCTTGCGAACTAGAGTACCGTTCTTCACGTGATTATCAGTAAGAGTGGCCGCTAGACGTTTGGCCTCTTCCAGAGTTGCAGGATTTCTACCCCAAACAGTGTCCTGGATTTGCATGGGCAGACCACCGATGTACTTCTCGATGGCTACCGGCAGAGGAGTAACCTTGTGTGGCAACAATAAGCTAAGCTCATGAAAGCGGGTGTTGTAGGCAAGATTTTCCCCACTATCTTGAGCCAAGGTGTGGAACTCATCCTCGAGCTTTTTAACTTCATTTCGAGGACAGAACTCCTCCTTCATGATCTCTTTGACCTGGTCCCAAGTCATAGCAAGAGCAACCTCGGCCCCACGAGTACGCTTTTCTTCATTCCACCATGTGAGTGCTCGTTTATGGAGAACACTCATGGCGTAACGAACCTTGAAATTGTTGGGGCACTCACTGTTGATGAAGGTATTTTCAATACCCTCAAACCATTGGAGAAGTCCAGTAGCTCCTTCTTCACCGCTGAACTTTGGAGGGTTACAAGAGTTGAAATGTTTAAGGGTGCAAGCTTGGGGTCCATTGCCATTGCCATTGCCATTGCCATTCCCGTTCCCGTTGTTGTGACCATTCCCATTCAATTGGATGACCTGAGCAAGTAAATTGGGAACCAGAGTTGCGATTTGCTGCGCCATTTGTTGAGAAATGATCGCAGCCAGTTGAGCATCGACCCCATTGTTGTTGTGGTTAGGAGCTTGGTCATGGTTGTGGTTATGGTTATCACCACCTTCTTCGTGGTTCTCACCATTGTTGTTGCGAGTGCTGCGACGAGGAGGCATGATCTGTAATAGACACAATGAAATGAATGAGAGTTTATATAAGGAATGTAATCATTTATTCATTAATTAAAACGAATAAACGAAAACGTTGACTTATCAAAAATTCTAAATTCTAATAACATATGAAGACATGCTTTAGCCTATAAGTGAACACTCATCCCGAGAATTCCCAGGTAGGCATCCGGGTCCCTCGTCTGATTGGGATATATGCGCAATGCCAGCCTAGACAGAAGACTCAGAATACAGGCGTTCACCCTTCCAGATTGCACGTGTTCGTTATTAAAATCTAGAACTTCGACGAGATCTCAAGGGGGTTCAGGTTAAACCTGAGGATTTTGTCCTATTAATCTAATGATGGACCAGGATTGCAGCAGACAATTAAGAGTAGTCACATGTAGGTTTAAGGCATAGGATAAGGATAGGATTAGGGAAGCAATTAGGGTTACAAGTAGGAGAAGCAAGTACTGTTTTAGTCCCTAAGGTTATAGTCTAGATTATTTCTAATAACCTAATTCCCTATAACCAAGGCTCTGATACCAATCTGTAACACCCCAACCGATGGCGGAAACATCGGGGTGCCACGTATTGATGATTGTTTTCAGTAGCACATGGTATAATATAAATTTTAAATAATTTATTCAAACATAATATCCAAAATGTGAAATAATGTCTAAGAATTCAAATACATAACATCAAATAATAACTTCAAAAACTTCAAATAAACTTCAAGATAAATCCTCATGCTAACTCAAGCCTCAGCTTCATTGTTACCTGAAACATGTTAATTTTGAAAGTATTTTGGGTCAACATAAGTTGGTGAGAATTACATAGGTTTTTGATGATAAATGAATAAAATGTTACGCAATTCATGTGCCATGTTAATCTAGCCCATATGTGAGAACATATTAGAAATAAATCGAGTGCATAATCAACCCTGCTGACTGTTATAAAATGATACATACCATACACTTATGGTCCCAATGAATATGTTATGCGATAACAAACACCCACGTAACCTTGGTAGGAGGCACGTATCCGGGTGGGATTGTCAGTCCAATAGATCTATCAATGTATACCGTCGGCTGATCAATGTTAATGATTATGCTAGAATGGTGCTTACTCTAATCATGCTCAAGACAATATGCAACATAGAAAACACATAGACACATTGATGATTGAATTGCAATGAAAATGTTATAACATGTTTCACCCCAAAAATGGTGATAAAAGGGGCTATGTAAACTCACCTTAGCAAATGATAACTTGTTGAAAAGATATGATAATTGTGTTGCCCAAAGTGATTCCAAATATTACCCTATAATGAGGTAATATTTAATAAGTCTAAGTCTAATTAACTAATATGTGTATCCTAGGGTTTCGATTTGGGGATAATCACTTGTTACATTTAATTTAAAATGTTAATTAAATAGAGAAAATTTGATAATTAATGAAAGAAAGCCTTTTTATAAAATTTGGATTTTGAGTGTGCACATTAAGGTGTTTGAAGCAATAAAATAATTTTTATAAAATTATTTCATTTAAAATAGATTTTTAAATCTATTTATTTATAAATAGCCAATTATTAACTTTAATATTCAAAAATACTAAAATTAAAGAAATCTTATTTTAAAAATCATAATTCTGTTCTAAATGATTAAAAATAATTTGTATAAAATTTTGGTGCAAAAATGATGAAAATTGGATTTAATATGATTTAATTATGATTAAATCTAACAAAAATTGATTAAAAATATAAAATAAATGATTTTACTGGATTAAAAATTATTTCAGTAAAGGTTGACTTTATAAAAAGTCAGGATAAATTTTGGAGAATTTAAATAAATTGTTTTGATATATAAATGGATTTTTATAATTATAATAGTATAAAAATGATTTAATTATTATAATTATTACATAAATGAATTTCTGAAAAATAAAAATTACAAATAAATCTTTTATATCAGATTAAACAATGATAATTTTTTTAGAATTTATAAAATAGTTTAGGTATTTTAAAAAGAATTTAAATGATTAAAAAGGATTAATATATATATAATTAATTGTTTGTTTAAAAAAAAGAAAAGAAAAGAATGAACAAAAACCCGGTCAGAGCCGGGACTCGAACCCGGGTGACCTCAGTGTCTAACAAGGGTCACAACCACTTGGCCTAGGCCGGTGGTTGTGTTATCCTCTGATTTAAAATAAATAAATATAATACACTAATCCAGTTTTATCCCCAAATTGAATCGCGATGAACCCTAGATTTACAATTGGATGATTCAGGCAACTATAGCCCGATTAATGTTAGGGCTATTGTTGCCTGTACGCCGATGAATAAACCCCACCAATAAAAGAGGACTCACAGTGTATGATTGATGTTAGAAGTCGGGTCAAAGAGAAAGTCAAACCACGAGCAAATTAATCAATTACAGAGTGAATTAGAGAGATATAGAGATTGAGAGAGAGTTGTGAGCGATTTGACAAGGCTCGCAGACCATCTATATATACTAGAGGATTAGGGTTAGGGTTAATTAGAAGGTTGACTTATAATTGAATACAAACGCGTATTATTGATTAATTGGTCAAAGATTTGGTGTCCACGACGTGTAATTGTGTTGTTTTGGGCCGGTTATTGCCCTAATTTGCCAAAGATAGCACAATTACGCGTTTAATTGTTGGATTGATCACCAAGGAATCCCACAGTTGACTTTCCTTGTCAACTGTGGGGGTTTTAAAGTGTGTATAAATATAAGGTGCAACCGGGTTTATCACAAAACAGAAGTCCAGCCCAGTTGGTTGTGTATGTGGTTAAGTGTGGCTCTGGCGCGGGTTCGAACCCCGGCCAGAGCAGGTTTTTATTATTTTTTTTGATTATTACACAAATCCAACACACATATAATATATTATAATATATATACCATATTAGGGTTCCATAATCGCGACAAAATAAATAAATGCGAATATAAATATGAAACTTGACGTTTTTTTATTAATGTCAATGTGTAACGTACAAGTATTAAATGCGTAATGTTACAACTGATGTAAATCTTAGCCAGTTTCTCAGCTGTGTAGGTCTCTCGAATGGGTAGGAAGTGAGCAGATTTGGTCAAACGATCGACAATAACCCAGATACTGTCATGCCCGCGAGTAGTGCGTGGAAGCTTCGTGATGAAGTCCATAGCAATGTTCTCCCACTTCCACACTGGTATTTCTGGTTGCACAAGTAAACCAGATGGACGTTGGTGCTCAGCTTTGACTTTAGAACAAGTAAGGCATTTGGCCACATAAAGAGCTATGTCCTTCTTCATACCGGGCCACCAATACAAAGTACGCAGATCCTGATACATCTTATCTGCACCAGGGTGAATGGAATAACGAGACTTATGGGACTCGTCCATGAGGAAGGTACGCAGGTTGTCACGATCAGGGATCCAAAGACGGTTCATGAAATAAAGTAAGCCATTTTTGGTTTCCAACTGATTTTCGGCTCCACACGACATTTCTTCGTACATGTTGCCCTCAGTAACAGAGATATGTTGGGCTTCAATGATGCGGAGTTTGATATCAGACTGGACCTGAGCACAATAAAGCTGGGCATGACCTTTACGACTAAGGGCATCGGCTACAACATTCGCCTTGCCAGGATGGTAGCGAATCTCGCAGTCGTAGTCGTTTAACAACTCGACCCATCGTCGTTGTCGTATGTTCAGATCTTTCTGGTTGAAAATGTGTTGAAGACTCTTGTGGTCAGTGAAGATCACACATCT
Source organism: Ambrosia trifida (assembly GCA_028751855.1). Classification (NCBI taxonomy): domain Eukaryota; kingdom Viridiplantae; phylum Streptophyta; class Magnoliopsida; order Asterales; family Asteraceae; genus Ambrosia; species Ambrosia trifida. The sequence continues at coordinate 88,024,134 of CM054131.1, forward strand.
TGTACCATATAAATAGTGACGCCAAATCTTAAGTGCGAAGACGACCGCTCCGAGCTCAAGATCATGGGTAGTGTAATTTTTCTCATGGTTTTTCAGCTGCCGTGATGCATATGCTATAACCTTGCCTCGTTGCATGAGAACACAACCAAGGCCTTGGTTAGAGGCATCACAGTAAACCACGAAATCCTCATTGCCGTCCGGTAAGGTGAGGATTGGAGCATCACATAGTTTCTGCTTCAAAGTCTGGAATGCTTCTTCCTGACTGGGTCCCCATACATATGGTTTATCCTTATGGGTCAAGGAAGTGAGAGGTAAGGCAATCTTGGAAAAGTTGAGAATAAATCGACGATAATAGCCCGCTAAGCCAAGAAAAGAGCGAACTTCCGTGGGAGACTTGGGTGTAATCCAATTCTTAACAACCTCAATCTTAGCTGGATCCACGTGTATACCCTTATCACTGATAATGTGTCCCAAAAATTGAACCTCTTTAAGCCAGAATTCACACTTGGAGAATTTGGCATACAGTTGTTCATTCTTCAAAAGACTCAAAATTTGCCTAAGGTGTTGCTCGTGGGCTGATTTGGTCTTAGAGTAAATGAGAATGTCATCGATGAAAACAATTACGAACTTGTCCAAGAAGGGTTTGCACACGCGATTCATGAGATCCATGAAGACAGCGGGTGCATTCGTTAGCCCAAAAGGCATAACCATAAACTCGTAATGCCCATAACGTGTACGGAAGGCTGTTTTTGGGATGTCGTCTTCATGGACTCGTAGCTGATGATATCCCGAACGAAGATCGATCTTTGAGAAACAAGTCGAACCTTGAAGTTGATCAAAGAGGTCATCAATGCGAGGTAAAGGATACCGGTTTTTAATGGTGAGTTTGTTCAGTTCCCGATAATCAATACACATACGGAAAGATCCATCCTTCTTTTTTACAAATAAGACTGGAGCTCCCCAAGGTGATGAACTGGGACGAATGAAACCCTTGTCTGCCAACTCTTGAAGTTGACTCGCAAGTTCTTGCATCTCGGAAGGTGCAAGGCGGTATGGAGATTTAGCAATGGGCGTAGCACCAGGTACAAGATCAATACGAAATTCGACAGGACGCACTGGTGGAAGTCCCGGTAAATCATCAGGAAAAACTTCGGGAAACTCACGGACAACAGGAACATCTTGAATACTCTTGTCTTTACCTTTCTTTTCCACAATATGGGCCAAGAAAGCTACGTATTTCTTGCGTAGATATTTCTGTGCTTGGGTGCAAGACATGAGTTTAAGACCACTGGATGGTTTCTCACCATAAACCCGTAAAAAGTCACCCGATGCGAGAGGAAACCGAATAAATTTCTCAAAGCAGACAACTTCGGCATGATGTTTAGAAAGCCAATCCATACCCACGATAACATCAAAGCTTCCCAATTTCATGGGTATAAGATCAATGGTGAAGTCATGTTCGTTGAGGCTAAGAGTACAACCCTGAATAATAGAATCGATTGAGATGGGTTTACCATCTGCGACCTCGACTGTGAAAGGCGCTCCTAATCTAGAGCGAGTGTGAGATAATAGCGGTTCGAATGCTAATGACACAAAACTTTTATCCGCACCAGTATCAAATAAAATTGAAGCATAACGACCATCAAGTAAAAACGTACCATTCACCACGTCATTTGTTTCCTGAGCTTCTGTTGCATTGATGTTGAAAGCCCTACCACGAGCCACTGGGTTTGCCGCATGGTTTGCTGGGACAAGTGCTGGACATTGGTTTCTGAAGTGGTTCGGATCACCACAATTGAAGCAAGCTCGACCATATGCTATAGGTTGTGGGTTTTGGCGAGCTGGTTGAGGATTAACAGGTTGAGCATTAATAGGTTGAGGTCGAAACGTAGATCGACATGTGGCAGCTACATGACCATACCTACCACAGGTGGTACAGTGGCGGCAAGGAAAATTTGCGGGGTGATGGTACTGACAGGTGGCACACTTGGGTAAGTTTCCACTATAAACCTTCTTAACAGGAGGAGCCTGAGCCATTGGAGCCTGGGCTATTGGAGCCTGAGTTACTGGGGCCACAACAGCATAGTTTCTACCCCTGGACTTCCGCTTCCTATTGTTGGAACCGGTATTGTCTACAGCAACTCTTGATGATTCAGTAGTAGGGGTGGGGGTCTTCTCAGTTGATTTCTTGGTTCCTTTCCTAACCAAATTTCCCTTTTTGACGTGCTTGTCAGTCAAGGAGGCTGCAAGCTGAATGGCTTCTTCCACCGTAGTGGGTCTGCTTCCAGTGACTACATCTTGAATTAGGTCAGGCAGTCCCTCAATATACTTCTCGATTGCTCGAGAGACCGGGGTAACCATGTGTGGAACCAAAATACTGAGCTCATGATAACGAGTGTTGTATGCAAGATTTTCACCACTGTCCTGTTTTAACCCATGGAACTCTTCCTCTAGCTTCCTCATTTCATTCCTAGGGCAGAACTTGGCGATCATAAGTTCCTTGACCTCAGTCCAAGACAAGGATAGAGCAACATCAGCGCCCCGATTACGCTTCTCACCATTCCACCAGGTCAATGCCCCCTTTTGAAGGACACTGGTAGCATAGCGAACGCGGAGGTTATCAGGACACTCGCTGTTCACGAAGGTACTTTCCATACTTTCAAACCATTGGAGGAGGCCAGTAGCACCCTCCTCTCCAGTAAACTTCGTGGGATTGCATGAGTTGAAGTGTTTGAATGTACACCGGGATTGAGTTGCACCCTCAGTATTGGTACTGTTGCTGTTCTGGGTTAACTCACTAACAAGATTTGGAATCACTGCAGCAATTTGCTCAGCGACAAGAGAAGCAAGGCGACGATCAGAACGTTGTCCAGAGGCACGAACAGTGCGTTGGCTAGCATCACGGAGCATACGGCGAGCAGACATCTACAAGGCAGTCAATGAAAAGTTATGAGATTAATATATGTAAGTGTAATATTGCATAAGAGTTATGATCACAAGATATCGTATGTGAAATAAAGGTATATCATTTGAAATATTTGTATAACATGTTTGGATTGCCCTTGTCTAGCTATAAAGCCCAACAAGAACGTTGACTTTTCAAAGAAATTGAGCCCAATGGTGATCAAAGAAGACATGCTTTAGCCTATAAGTGGACACTCACTCCAGGAATCCCCAGGTAAGCATAACAGGTCCGTAAATGGATTTATGCGCTATGCTTGCCTATGCCAGAAAACCCAGTGTACAGGCGTCCACCCTTCCAGATTGCACGTGTCCTTTTTCACACTCATTAAAGTTCAACAACTTTGAAGGAGCAAAATAAGAGTAGGCATTATGCCTAAGAGTGTCTTCATGAAAGGTACTGCTCCCGCTCCATGATGATGTAGTCTTTCCACTCCTTGTAGGACACCACCTCTATACGTCATGATGAAAGATGAGGAGAAAAGGAGAAGAAAGGGAAAGATTGAGGAAGGAAAGTGAAGGGTAATGAAAATTAGGAAGTGTTGTACCTGAAAGTTGAAATTCGGTTATAGTCTAGGCTAAGAGGCATTCTAATAACCTAATTCCCTATAACCATGGCTCTGATACCAATCTGTAACACCCCAACCGATGGCGGAATCATCGAGGTGTCACGTAGTGACGATTGTTCAAAAGCACATGGTACTTAAATGTAAATATTATTAAATGAAACCCAAAAATTTGTCTTACAAGGAAATGGAAATACAAAGTCTTAAATGAAATATAAATAATGAAATAACTGCATAATAAAGCGCTAAAAGTTTCTTGATCAAACTGCACCTGAAACATGTACAAAAATAGGTTTGGTCAACATAAGAAATGTTGGTGAGCATTCCTAGTTTTGATATATATATATAGTAGATTAAAAGTTATACAATTCAAGTGCAAGCTACAGTGCAAATATGTAAACCATGTATCAAACAAATGAGCGAAATCAACCCTGTGACTGTATAATGTACTGTATGAACTGTAGTGTACTTATCCAACAAGTGGATAATAACTTAACAATGGCCACGGATTCTCCGATGAAAAAGGGGGAGAATCAACCTAGGCGGGTTGTCAATCCAAATAGCGCTATCCAATGTTAAGGTCGGCTTGTACCATGTTAATGATTTCACTAAGTACAAATGTAATCCACATGTATTGTCTAAGCATAAAGCACGTTGTAAGCAATGCACATAGTACTAGAATTGTATTTGTAAAAATGTAAATTTGAATTTGAACTTGTAATAGTGTACATGAATCACCCCAAAAATGTATAAAAGTAAAAAGGGGATAGGAATACTCACTGTTCACGTAGTAACTTGGAATTGGACTGGACAACGAAATATGAATTTGAGATTTCTCCCAAATGATTAACCTAAAGTAATTGATAATGTGTGAGTGAAATAACTCTAGGATACATGTATATCTAGGGCTTCGAATTGGGGATAACGTTTATTTGTTTAATAAACAAATTGTCTAATAATTATGAGAAATTTAATAAATAATTAAATAAAAAGTCTCTTAATAAAATTTGAATTTAGAATGTACACAATAAAGTGTTTGAAGTATAGAAATAATTTTTATAAAATTATTTCATTTAAAATAGATTTTTAAATCTATTTATTTATAAATATCCAACATTTAACTTTAATATTCAAAAATACTAAAATTAAAGATTTCTTATTTTAAAAATCATATTTCTGCTTCAAATAATTAAAAATAATTTGTATAAAATTTTGGTGCAAAAATGATGAAAATTGGATTTATTATGATTTAATTATGATTAAATCTAACAAAAATTGATTAAAAATATAAAATAAATGATTTTACTGAATTAAAAATTATTTCAGTAAAGTTTAACTTTAAATAAAGTCAGGATAAATTTTGGAGAAATTAATAAAATTGTTTTGATGTATAAATGAATTTTTATAATTCTAATAGTATAAAAATGATTTAATTATTATAAATATTAAATAAATGAATTTCTGAAAAATAAAAATTATAAATGAAACTTTTATATCAGATTAAACAAATGTAATTTTTTTAGAATTTATAAAATAGTTTTGATATTTTAAAATGAATTTAAAAGATTTAAAAGGATTTAATATATAAATATATGTAATTGTTTGTTTAAAAAAAAGAAAAGAAAGAAAGGAACAAAAAACCGGTCAGAGCCGGGACTCGAACCCGGGTGACCTCTGGGTTGGAACAAGGTCACAACCACTTGGCCTAGGCCGGTGGTTGTGATATTTCCCGTTCAAAATTAAATATATACACAACGCGAAATTAAGATTATCCCCAATTCATATCAACGACGAACCCTAGAATTTCAATTGAATGATTCAGACAACTATAGCCCGATTAATGTTAGGGCTATTGTTGTCTGATAGCCGATGAATAAAACCCACAGAAAAACGAAGACTCACAGTGTTGATTCGAGTATAATCGTCGGGTCAAAGCACAAAGTCAAACGTTGATCAACAGAGGTTAATTATCAGTGTTTAGAGAATAATTGGGGTTGAGAGAGAGTTGTGAGCGAGTGATCAAGGTTCGCAGAGGTCTGATTATATAGGGGATCAAGGGGTTGTGTTAATTGGAAGGTTTGACCTTCAATTGAATGTATACGCGTATGATTGAATGATTAGTCAACAATTGACGTGTAATAAACGTGTATTCGTGTTGTACAAGGCCGGTTATTACACTAATTTACCAAAAATGAATCAATTATACGTTAATTACTGGATTTGATCAAGAAGGTAACCCACAGTTGACTTTCCTTGTCAACTGTGAAGGTTAAATGTGTGTATAAGATTAATTCGCGTCCGGGTTTAAAACAAGATGATGGTCCAGCCCAGTTGGTTATGTTTGTGTGAGTGTGTGGCTTAACCCGGTCTTGGCGCGGGTTCGAACCCCGGCCAGGACTATTATTTTTTTTAAACGTAATAATGGGGTGTTTGGGCCGGCCTGAAGGCTGTTGGGCTTCATCAGGTGGGCCTCAACATAATAATTATTATTATTATTATTATTATCTTATATGATTTAAACGAACCCGAATAAACGTTCAAGAATAATAGAATGCCACGTTTATTAATTGCGGTAAAACGTACAAATAATTATAAATACAATGAAAAGTGACGGATGTCACATGTACCTTGATGTGTCGGATCCAAACCCTTCTGAATAATTAATTAGATAAGATATCATTTTCAAGAAAAAAAAAATCAAATCATCTAACCAAAATAATTAGAAAAAAAAGCATCAAAATTTCTGTCAAAAACATAAACCCCTCAAAAACATTTAAACAAAATTTATTGAGAAGATGATTGTTTTGTGTGATAAGGACATATGGACTTAAAAAAAGCAAAACAAAAGGATGGAAACGTGAAGAAGGAAACTTAATAATTGTTATAATTGTGATTAAAAAGGGGAGTTATGAAGAGAGAGGTGAGATGATTTTTGACCATATTTATGTTTTAATTGAATTTTGGATTAAAAAAAAAGAAAAGTTTATAAAGTCTATTGTTGAGACACATGGCATAATATGGGAAGGAGAGATAATTAATGGTGCAATATGGGAGTGCCATGTGTCACAATAGAGTTTTATTTATTAGATGTATAAATTTAAAAAATATATAGTTTTATTATTGTTCCGTTTTAGGTGAGACGAGCATGCTAAGGTGAATGTGTAGGCATGCACATTAGATTGGATAAGATAAGTAATAAGGTTTTCCATTTGTGGAACGATCCTTTACGCTATGTTCCCGAGTTCACTTAAGGTAGGGTGTGCACGGGTCGGTTTGGGTCGGGTTTTACCTATAACCATAACCGTAACCGACACCTTCGGTTATCAAATCCTTCAAACCGATCGTTTCGGTTAAGTCGGTTTCGGGTTGTTCGGTCATCGATTGGATACGGTTCGGTTACGGTTAAATGTTCGGGTTTTTTTTGAAACTGTGAACCATGCATTCCTACCAAAATCGCTGCATCGAAGATCACCTTGAATCACGTTCTAAAGTTTTAGATTGTGTAAATCTATAATAATAACTTATAATAAAAGAATTGAATATTGATGATGTGTCATTTAATGGAGGCCTCAACCCTCTTTTGAATGTGCCACGTGACACGTTGAGGTGAGAGTTTTTAATTTATCTTTTTGTTTTCATCAATTCTCCTACACATATCTAACTCTAATCTCTTTAAGAATTTAGAAACAAATTTAGATTTTTCTCTCTAATGTTTCCTCCCATCATTTTTAAACGTTAATATCTTTTATATACGAGATTTTTTAAAGAAAAAAATTACACCAAAATAACGAGCGTTTTATTATCTTTCCAACGAGTACCATAGTGCTATATAAAAAACGGAGAAAAAAACGACTATTTTTATGGGGTTTCGTTCATACAGGAAAAAAACACAAAGTGTTCAGGTTATTCATTAATCATGTTTTTTCTTTTTAACCAGGTTTTTACAATATTGAAATTTAGCCCAATCGTCATGCTATCATTGGAATTTTACTCTTCTAAAGATGGATAAGTATACTTCATTAAGAGAAGTTAGGCAAAAGAATCACGCAACACTGCAACACATTGTGTCATCTTATAGCAAGGTTATTTTTTTATTTATTTAATTACAAGAGTAATAATTATTAGTATTAGTATTATTAGAATGGTTATATTTTTCAACTCCGGCACACTCCCAAAATAAAAGCTAGTGAATTATAAGATAATGGGCTATGTTGTTGAAGGTTCTATCATAGTACCATAGATAACACAGCTCCATGTTTCTTTTGATAGCAAGGATTTTGATTAACTATTAAACGTTTAACAAAATACAACCCAAGTCACCTTGATATATAACCCAAATAAACAGAAACATGAACATGTATGAAGCCACAAGAATACAAAATAGTGGCTCATGTTTTAAATCCAACAAAGTTTAAACCAAAAACACTTAAAACTACTTCTAAACTTGAGGAGTTGAGTCTCGATCTTCAGAACATTACAAAGAGATTCAGTAGAGAAGAAGAACCCTGGGCTGGTCTACTGTATAAGTTAAAAACATAACAAAATATGGATTGGGCTATTGAATCTTAAACCAAAAAAAAAAAAAACGAAATGGGCTCTTATAACTAGTCGGGTCGGGTCGGGTCGGTTATCTTCGGTTACGAAAAAACACATGACCGAAATCGAACCGAGACAATCGGTTTTCAAAAATTCATAAAACCGACCCGGCGGTTTTTTCGGTTCCGTTTTTTTTTCGGTTTTCGGGGTTTGGTGCGGTTTTTTTTGGTTTTACGCTCACCCCTGACTTAAGAGAGGAAAAGAAAAGAAGAAAATAATGAAAGAAAGGAGAATCATTCCTTTTCTTTTTTTTTTTCCTCAATTTTGTTTTTTATTTTATTTTTTTCTTCCACTTCATTCCAATTTGAAATGATTAAAATTGGCTTAGTTTTCTCCTCTTTTCTTTCCTTTCATTCCAAAAATGATATCTGGAACACACAACGTAAGTTTTATTTGTAAACCTAGATGCGAAATAGACAATACATGTATTTGTTGTCTCGAGGTGATTCTCTACCTAGAGACAACATGTGAAAATGGAACACTTGAATTCCCCTTAATCACAAATGTGGTTGATGACTTAGCTTAAATTGAATCCCAACATAAGATATGCTGTTTGAAGGGGTAGGGTACCGCTTTCAGGCGCACCCTACCCGCCATACAAAAAAGCCTCCGCTAGAAGTTCTAACACCCGCGGGAAGAATCACTTCCAGGAGCACCACAGCGCCAAAGGCGCAGGGTCACCAGTTGGCAACACCCAAAGACACTCCCCTTGGACACCAACTTGCTTCCTCCCGTCAGATGTCAGCTGACAAGTGGTCAGCTGTCTGACATCTGACGCCCCTGCACACCATCCACAGCACGCCACGTGTGTGGTGGACGAAGAACCTCCCAAACTGCCAACCACGAGGTGACACGTGGTCCAATCAGAAGAAGCCCTCCCCAACTTGGATCACTTTATCTAACCAAGGGTTAGGATCCAACTAAGGGGGCCTGCCAATTAACCGGCCCGGTCCCCAGGCCCGGCCCATTAAGAGATGAATGGGCTCCAGAATCCTTGGCCCATGCATCTCCTATAAAAGGAGGACTCAACCTCCTTTCTCTCCACGTGAATACTAGCCAAAAAGAACGAGCACACTTGTATTTCCATTTGTATCGTTATTCGCACTATACATTAATAAAGATCATCTTTCATAGTGGACGTAGATCTTACTAGATCGAACCACTTATATCTTTGTCTATTGTGTATGATTGCTCGTCATTCGTGTATACAACCATAGATCAATCATCGTTGTGAGCCAAGGATTATACCCTGCTGCGAACACGAGTCGTTACCTCAAATACTACCCTACACCTTAACCCCTTTTATACTCGTTGTTTCTTCATTGGCGCCATCCGTACCGGCTGAAAGACTCACAAAACTTTCAAAACCACATCTTTTACTCACAAAATGACTGATCTAACCCCTGTCGGATCCAAGGGAGCGACCCCCTCTACGGTCGTTCAGACCGCCAGAGCGGCAACGCTCCAAACTCCGGATAAGGACACGCAGCCAGCAACCATAAGGGAGGAAACACGGCCCCGCGCGGTTTCGGCCTCAGAATCCTCCGAATCAGACGCACCCAACACACCCATGGACCCCGACGAGTGGCTCTTTAGAAAACAACTCAAAAACACCAAGATCTACCAGAATATGCTAGCAAAAATCCAAAACAGTAAATCTAAAAGCAAGGCTTCCCCCTCCGCCAAACACAGCCGGAAGGGGAAGGAAAAACAAACCACGCGTCCAAGGTCTCAGGGTGTAGGTCGCAGCAAAAACGCGCGCGACCAGGACCTAGTAGACTCCGCGTCGGAATCCGACGGCTACCAACCCACCAGCGATTCAGACGCAACAGCCTCAAGGGCCAAAAGGCGGAAGCTAGCAAAAACAAACTCGGCGACATCACACCACAAGGAAGATGACGACCTAAACAAACCGTACAGGCCTAAGTCGTTCGCCTTAAGTTCAAAATTCTGTCAAAGAATAGCCACCGCACCCATAGAAAAACAAGCAAAACTCCCTAGCAGCATCGGCAGATACGATGGCCTGCGAGACCCCACGGACCATCTGCATGATTTCGAGTGCGCCGGAACCACAGTCCTCTGGCCTGTACAGGTCTGGTGTCACCTGTTCGCACAAACCCTTACCGGCGCAGCCAGAGTTTGGTTCGACAACCTCCCCATCGGGGGCATCTTAGATTTTGATGACCTCATCCAAAAATTCAAAGATCACTTCTCCCATCTCAGACGGCACAAACGAGATAAGGCCCACATCCTCCTTTGCCAGCGCACAGACAACGAGTCAATAGACGACTACATCGTGCGCTACAACAAAGAGGCGCTGCAAATAGGTTGTGGGGAAGAACTAACCCGCGCAGGCTTCATCCACGGAGTGCGCAGTGAGGATTTGATGAAAACCCTATCCGGGAAAACAGGTGTCCCTGATTCCTGGGAAGAAGTCATCAAGGCTTCAAAAATATACGCATCCTCGGAGCGCTCCATCAAACAACAGCGCGGATATAACCAAACCAGCAACTCCAACAGAAACAAGGGCAAGCAATCCATGTGGTCCCGCATTTCAGGACCAACAGACGAAGGCAAGTACTCGCCCTCCATAGATGCCCGCCAGACAATCACAAACAGACAATCAAGGGACCACAAAGCCCAACCCAAGAAAACCACCGACTGGACGCCGTTAACCAAAACTCCCTCACAGGTACTCAAAACAGAGCAAGTCACTTTCAAGGAGCCAAAAGTGTTAGGCAAACGAAAGAACGTGGACCGCACCAAATACTGTGAGTACCATAACGATTACGGCCACCTGACGGACAACTGCTACAGCCTAAAACTAGAAATCGAGGCAGCACTGAAGACAGGCCAACTTGGTCACCTTGTCAAAAACGTTAACAGGGGCGGGCGCAACAACCAAGACGACAAGCATGAAGAGCCCGGAAAGAAAACAATCCGGAACCTACAAACAAGTTACATCAGGCACACTCCGCATCATCATTGCAACATGACCTCCGACGCGGGAAAACGCCAAAATAAAGGAAAGCGCCCAAGAGAGATCGATGACTCCTGGAAAGAGGTGGACGTCCTCCTCCCCAGAGTACGAGGTGGACCTTCCGCCACCGCACCATTAATCGTCACCGGCGTCGTAGGACATTACCGAACACAATCAATGTTCCTAGACGGCGGAAGCAGCACTGACATCATATATGATCAGTGTTTTCAACAACTGGACGAGGATGACAAAGCCCGCCTCGTTCCAGTCAACGCACCAATATCAGGCTTTATTGACGAAGTCATCATGCCGCGCGGCATCATCACCTTCCCGGTTACCCTAACAGATGGTACCCATGAACGCACAGAAATCTGTGACTTCATGGTCCTACCAGTCACTTCTCGCCACGATGTCCTACTAGGGCGGGAAGGCTTGGCAAAGTTCAATGCCAACGCCTCCACCCCACACCAAATGGTAGGTTTCCCAACCCGAACCGGCGTAGCAATAATCCGCGGCAACAAACAGTGCCACGCGATCGACGTGGCAAAACCACAAAAAACACAAACCCGATCGGAACCGGAAAACTGGGTTCTTAACCCTAAATTCCCGGACCAAACGGTCATCATCGGCCATGAAATCTCCGACACCATACGGGCGCACCTCAAACAACTACTAGTAAAGAACATAGACATATTCGCCTGGCAACCCTACAAATGGAAAAGACTTTGAAGCGTAATTTGAAAGGAAGCGGTTGAGAGCGACTAGGGTTGACGTAAAATCCAAAGGACGTTCTCCGCCGGATTTTACCCTTTCACACCCTCAGTGCCACGTCATCACTTGGCGATGGGTTGACGTAAAATCCAAAGGACGTTCTCCGCCGGATTTTACCCTTTCACACCCTAAGTGCCACGTCATCACTTGGCGATGGGTTGACGTAAAATCAAAAGGACGTTCTCCGCCGGATTTTACCCTTTCACACCCTAAGTGCCACGTCATCACTTGGCGATGGGTTGACGTAAAATCCAAAGGACGTTCTCCGCCGGATTTTACCCTTTTCACACCCTATGTGCCACGTCATCACTTGGCGATGGGTTGACGTAAAATCCAAAGGACGTTCTCCGCCGGATTTTACCCTTTCACACCCTAAGTGCCACGTCATCACTTGGCGATGGGTTGACGTAAAATCCAAAGGACGTTCTCCGCCGGATTTTACCCTTTCACACCCTATGTGCCACGTCATCACTTGGCGATGGGTTGACGTAAAATCCAAAGGACGTTCTCCGCCGGATTTTACCCTTTCACACCCTAGTGCCACGTCATCACTTGGCGATGGGTTGACGTAAAATCCAAAGGACGTTCTCCGCCGGATTTTACCCTTTTCACACCCTATGTGCCACGTCATCACTTGGCGATGGGTTGACGTAAAATCCAAAGGACGTTCTCCGCCGGATTTTACCCTTTCACACCCTAAGTGCCACGTCATCACTTGGCGATGGGTTGACGTAAAATCCAAAGGACGTTCTCCGCCGGATTTTACCCTTTCACACCCTAAGTGCCACGTCATCACTTGGCGATGGGTTGACGTAAAATCCAAAAGACATTGTCCGTCGGATTTTACTTTTTAAACATCCTAAAAGGCAACTGCTTTACAAAAGAGCCATGTACAAAGATAATGGGACGCCAATATCTTTTCACATGACACAAGAGTTGCAACGCGCACTCTTTCGCTCAAAATAAAGTAGTTCCCCCATCACAACAAAAAGGGATACAAAGGACAAATTTTAGTCCAGCGCCCCACCAGCCCTCTAAGCAAGAACAGGAGACACCCTGGACTTGGGGGACTTGAAGGGGTAGGGTACCGCTTTCAGGCGCACCCTACCCGCCATACAAAAAAGCCTCCGCTAGAAGTTCTAACACCCGCGGGAAGAATCACTTCCAGGAGCACCACAGCGCCAAAGGCGCAGGGTCACCAGTTGGCAACACCCAAAGACACTCCCCTTGGACACCAACTTGCTTCCTCCCGTCAGATGTCAGCTGACAAGTGGTCAGCTGTCTGACATCTGACGCCCCTGCACACCATCCACAGCACGCCACGTGTGTGGTGGACGAAGAACCTCCCAAACTGCCAACCACGAGGTGACACGTGGTCCAATCAGAAGAAGCCCTCCCCAACTTGGATCACTTTATCTAACCAAGGGTTAGGATCCAACTAAGGGGGCCTGCCAATTAACCGGCCCGGTCCCCAGGCCCGGCCCATTAAGAGATGAATGGGCTCCAGAATCCTTGGCCCATGCATCTCCTATAAAAGGAGGACTCAACCTCCTTTCTCTCCACGTGAATACTAGCCAAAAAGAACGAGCACACTTGTATTTCCATTTGTATCGTTATTCGCACTATACATTAATAAAGATCATCTTTCATAGTGGACGTAGATCTTACTAGATCGAACCACTTATATCTTTGTCTATTGTGTATGATTGCTCGTCATTCGTGTATACAACCATAGATCAATCATCGTTGTGAGCCAAGGATTATACCCTGCTGCGAACACGAGTCGTTACCTCAAATACTACCCTACACCTTAACCCCTTTTATACTCGTTGTTTCTTCATTGGCGCCATCCGTACCGGCTGAAAGACTCACAAAACTTTCAAAACCACATCTTTTACTCACAAAATGACTGATCTAACCCCTGTCGGATCCAAGGGAGCGACCCCCTCTACGGTCGTTCAGACCGCCAGAGCGGCAACGCTCCAAACTCCGGATAAGGACACGCAGCCAGCAACCATAAGGGAGGAAACACGGCCCCGCGCGGTTTCGGCCTCAGAATCCTCCGAATCAGACGCACCCAACACACCCATGGACCCCGACGAGTGGCTCTTTAGAAAACAACTCAAAAACACCAAGATCTACCAGAATATGCTAGCAAAAATCCAAAACAGTAAATCTAAAAGCAAGGCTTCCCCCTCCGCCAAACACAGCCGGAAGGGGAAGGAAAAACAAACCACGCGTCCAAGGTCTCAGGGTGTAGGTCGCAGCAAAAACGCGCGCGACCAGGACCTAGTAGACTCCGCGTCGGAATCCGACGGCTACCAACCCACCAGCGATTCAGACGCAACAGCCTCAAGGGCCAAAAGGCGGAAGCTAGCAAAAACAAACTCGGCGACATCACACCACAAGGAAGATGACGACCTAAACAAACCGTACAGGCCTAAGTCGTTCGCCTTAAGTTCAAAATTCTGTCAAAGAATAGCCACCGCACCCATAGAAAAACAAGCAAAACTCCCTAGCAGCATCGGCAGATACGATGGCCTGCGAGACCCCACGGACCATCTGCATGATTTCGAGTGCGCCGGAACCACAGTCCTCTGGCCTGTACAGGTCTGGTGTCACCTGTTCGCACAAACCCTTACCGGCGCAGCCAGAGTTTGGTTCGACAACCTCCCCATCGGGGGCATCTTAGATTTTGATGACCTCATCCAAAAATTCAAAGATCACTTCTCCCATCTCAGACGGCACAAACGAGATAAGGCCCACATCCTCCTTTGCCAGCGCACAGACAACGAGTCAATAGACGACTACATCGTGCGCTACAACAAAGAGGCGCTGCAAATAGGTTGTGGGGAAGAACTAACCCGCGCAGGCTTCATCCACGGAGTGCGCAGTGAGGATTTGATGAAAACCCTATCCGGGAAAACAGGTGTCCCTGATTCCTGGGAAGAAGTCATCAAGGCTTCAAAAATATACGCATCCTCGGAGCGCTCCATCAAACAACAGCGCGGATATAACCAAACCAGCAACTCCAACAGAAACAAGGGCAAGCAATCCATGTGGTCCCGCATTTCAGGACCAACAGACGAAGGCAAGTACTCGCCCTCCATAGATGCCCGCCAGACAATCACAAACAGACAATCAAGGGACCACAAAGCCCAACCCAAGAAAACCACCGACTGGACGCCGTTAACCAAAACTCCCTCACAGGTACTCAAAACAGAGCAAGTCACTTTCAAGGAGCCAAAAGTGTTAGGCAAACGAAAGAACGTGGACCGCACCAAATACTGTGAGTACCATAACGATTACGGCCACCTGACGGACAACTGCTACAGCCTAAAACTAGAAATCGAGGCAGCACTGAAGACAGGCCAACTTGGTCACCTTGTCAAAAACGTTAACAGGGGCGGGCGCAACAACCAAGACGACAAGCATGAAGAGCCCGGAAAGAAAACAATCCGGAACCTACAAACAAGTTACATCAGGCACACTCCGCATCATCATTGCAACATGACCTCCGACGCGGGAAAACGCCAAAATAAAGGAAAGCGCCCAAGAGAGATCGATGACTCCTGGAAAGAGGTGGACGTCCTCCTCCCCAGAGTACGAGGTGGACCTTCCGCCACCGCACCATTAATCGTCACCGGCGTCGTAGGACATTACCGAACACAATCAATGTTCCTAGACGGCGGAAGCAGCACTGACATCATATATGATCAGTGTTTTCAACAACTGGACGAGGATGACAAAGCCCGCCTCGTTCCAGTCAACGCACCAATATCAGGCTTTATTGACGAAGTCATCATGCCGCGCGGCATCATCACCTTCCCGGTTACCCTAACAGATGGTACCCATGAACGCACAGAAATCTGTGACTTCATGGTCCTACCAGTCACTTCTCGCCACGATGTCCTACTAGGGCGGGAAGGCTTGGCAAAGTTCAATGCCAACGCCTCCACCCCACACCAAATGGTAGGTTTCCCAACCCGAACCGGCGTAGCAATAATCCGCGGCAACAAACAGTGCCACGCGATCGACGTGGCAAAACCACAAAAAACACAAACCCGATCGGAACCGGAAAACTGGGTTCTTAACCCTAAATTCCCGGACCAAACGGTCATCATCGGCCATGAAATCTCCGACACCATACGGGCGCACCTCAAACAACTACTAGTAAAGAACATAGACATATTCGCCTGGCAACCCTACAAATGGAAAAGACTTTGAAGCGTAATTTGAAAGGAAGCGGTTGAGAGCGACTAGGGTTGACGTAAAATCCAAAGGACGTTCTCCGCCGGATTTTACCCTTTCACACCCTCAGTGCCACGTCATCACTTGGCGATGGGTTGACGTAAAATCCAAAGGACGTTCTCCGCCGGATTTTACCCTTTCACACCCTAAGTGCCACGTCATCACTTGGCGATGGGTTGACGTAAAATCAAAAGGACGTTCTCCGCCGGATTTTACCCTTTCACACCCTAAGTGCCACGTCATCACTTGGCGATGGGTTGACGTAAAATCCAAAGGACGTTCTCCGCCGGATTTTACCCTTTTCACACCCTATGTGCCACGTCATCACTTGGCGATGGGTTGACGTAAAATCCAAAGGACGTTCTCCGCCGGATTTTACCCTTTCACACCCTAAGTGCCACGTCATCACTTGGCGATGGGTTGACGTAAAATCCAAAGGACGTTCTCCGCCGGATTTTACCCTTTCACACCCTATGTGCCACGTCATCACTTGGCGATGGGTTGACGTAAAATCCAAAGGACGTTCTCCGCCGGATTTTACCCTTTCACACCCTAGTGCCACGTCATCACTTGGCGATGGGTTGACGTAAAATCCAAAGGACGTTCTCCGCCGGATTTTACCCTTTTCACACCCTATGTGCCACGTCATCACTTGGCGATGGGTTGACGTAAAATCCAAAGGACGTTCTCCGCCGGATTTTACCCTTTCACACCCTAAGTGCCACGTCATCACTTGGCGATGGGTTGACGTAAAATCCAAAGGACGTTCTCCGCCGGATTTTACCCTTTCACACCCTAAGTGCCACGTCATCACTTGGCGATGGGTTGACGTAAAATCCAAAAGACATTGTCCGTCGGATTTTACTTTTTAAACATCCTAAAAGGCAACTGCTTTACAAAAGAGCCATGTACAAAGATAATGGGACGCCAATATCTTTTCACATGACACAAGAGTTGCAACGCGCACTCTTTCGCTCAAAATAAAGTAGTTCCCCCATCACAACAAAAAGGGATACAAAGGACAAATTTTAGTCCAGCGCCCCACCAGCCCTCTAAGCAAGAACAGGAGACACCCTGGACTTGGGGGACTTGAAGGGGTAGGGTACCGCTTTCAGGCGCACCCTACCCGCCATACAAAAAAGCCTCCGCTAGAAGTTCTAACACCCGCGGGAAGAATCACTTCCAGGAGCACCACAGCGCCAAAGGCGCAGGGTCACCAGTTGGCAACACCCAAAGACACTCCCCTTGGACACCAACTTGCTTCCTCCCGTCAGATGTCAGCTGACAAGTGGTCAGCTGTCTGACATCTGACGCCCCTGCACACCATCCACAGCACGCCACGTGTGTGGTGGACGAAGAACCTCCCAAACTGCCAACCACGAGGTGACACGTGGTCCAATCAGAAGAAGCCCTCCCCAACTTGGATCACTTTATCTAACCAAGGGTTAGGATCCAACTAAGGGGGCCTGCCAATTAACCGGCCCGGTCCCCAGGCCCGGCCCATTAAGAGATGAATGGGCTCCAGAATCCTTGGCCCATGCATCTCCTATAAAAGGAGGACTCAACCTCCTTTCTCTCCACGTGAATACTAGCCAAAAAGAACGAGCACACTTGTATTTCCATTTGTATCGTTATTCGCACTATACATTAATAAAGATCATCTTTCATAGTGGACGTAGATCTTACTAGATCGAACCACTTATATCTTTGTCTATTGTGTATGATTGCTCGTCATTCGTGTATACAACCATAGATCAATCATCGTTGTGAGCTAAGGATTATACCCTGCTGCGAACACGAGTCGTTACCTCAAATACTACCCTACACCTTAACCCCTTTTATACTCGTTGTTTCTTCACTGTTGAAAAGGGTATCCAAATCGATTCACATCTATGTTGTTTTTGCAACACGAGTATAAAGACGATTGACCATGTTTTCATCTTGTGTTACGTGGCTGCCGTTGTTTGGCAAAATACTAGCTCGTGGTGCAAAATACAACCAATCTATGCGTTCTTGTTGGCAAGACTTGTTCAACTTGCACATATTTTTGCAATGGGTCAGAGTAAAAAAGTGCATTCAATCTATTGTATTGGTAGCATGCTGGATTGTGCATTCAATTAATTAATTAATTAATTGATAAAAAATATTTTTTTTTGAACGGCCAACAAATCAAACCTAAGCACTCTTGGGGCACAATTTCGACAAATTCAAGTACTTCGAGAGTACATGAATTGTCAAACACCAATTCCGGGGAAAACCCAGTAACCCACCCGTCCGTAGGCATGACGATGAAATTACCGGTAAAACCCATCTGGCTCAAAAATCAAACCCAGAATCTCCCAGATCTTCTATCATTGCTTAGTAATGTCTCTACCACTATAACGGTATAAACTAAAATATCATTTTACTAAGGTAAGGTGTAAACAAAGTAATATAGTTGAGATAACACGCAATCAACGGGACACATTCTCAAAGGTGCCGGCCCACCACCAACTCTTTCTATGTCAATTTCCTTCATTTCAAAGCTACAAATCCATAGATCTGAGGCCACAATCAATCAGATACACCAAAATTATCATCCCATCTCTTCACACACACACTTTACAATAATAATATTAATAATAATCTCACTTTTCATACACACAGATCTCACTTAAATATCAAAAACTTATTCATACAACAACACCACTCCGATTCTCTCTCATCAGGTCTATCAATTTCCATCTTATTTCAATATTACTTATATGTTGATAATGTTTGTTTACTCATTTTACTTCAATTTTACGTAGATCTAGGTAGGTCTTTGCATCTTAAGATCTATTTTTAGATGTTTTGTCTAGATCTGTTTGTTTGCTACATTCGGATTGCGCACACCATAACTGCCTATTATTGTTGGAACAATTCGATCCAGCAAACACGGATGGATATTTGTGTAACTCTTTATTGTTATGAATAAAGATCAGACGTTATAATAACAGGGTTAGGATCAAATACACAGTGAAAGAAAAATAGGAAGTCGTAGGAAGGGTATCAAACAGACTCCGATTGAACTCATTCAAACGTCATTGGAACCGTTTTATCGAACCCTACAACGTGAGTTTTTAGGTTTTCGTTTTTTTGAGGTTTTAACTTGTGGTTTTTAGAATATGCGTTATATCATTGTGTCTTTCATGTACCATTGTGTCTTTTTCTTATTTTCATCATTGTGTCATTTTTTCAATTCATTGTGTCTTTTTTCTTCAGCATTGCGTTATATTTTTTGACATTGTGTTATATTTTGTGGTTCATTGTGTCATATTTCATGATCTATTGTGTTTTTTGTATGCTTCTCACCCTTCTCATTTTTATTCCCTTGTGTAGAATAACTTGACCCTATAATAACATTAAATTATCTATTTACAGTATCTGTACCTAACAAATTCAAATAAACATTCAAATAATTAATTTAATAATACTAACCTATTACTTAAGGTCTTCATTCAGTTTTTTTTTTTTTTAATTAGTGTGGCTTACTTAAAGTTTTGATAGGTGAATTGTATAATAAGATGGTGCTTTGATCTTGCGAATCGTAAAAGTTGACGACCGTGTTTGAACAGGGGGTCATAGCTGGGCTTTGATCATTTCAAATTCAAAATATACATGATTTGGTCTTGTTTTTTGTTTTATAGTGTTATGATCCGGAAGTTTAAGTTTCCTTTTTTTTTTATGTAAGTTTAGTTTAACACAGCTGAACCATGGTTTAAAAAGTAGCCTAGGCGCGTGCCTCAAGGAGGTAAGAAAACGTGTATGAGGCATGCCTCATGGGGTCCAGTTTGTGCATATGCCTCTAAGGGCTGAGGCGGTAAGAAAATGTGCGCCTTAGGGGGTCTAGGGTGTTTTTGAGGTTTGTTTTTTTTTAATTTTTTTTTAATTTTTTATGTTTTAGACTTTTTATGTCAATTATTTTATTTTTAAAGATGTGTGTTTTTGATGTTTTAGACTTCTGTGTCAATTATTTTATTTTTTAATTCCGTCTGGTTTGTCTCAAGGCTTACGCCTTGGTTTTAAAAAGCGTGAAGCGCACAAAAGCAACGATGTCCGGAACCAAGGCGCAAAGCGCAAAAGCGGTGGGCTTTTCGTACGCGAGGCGCAAAACTATTATATAATTTTTTTATATATCCTATAGGTTTTTAGCATCTTTTACCCACAATATAGATATAAATAAGGTTTATATATGATTTAAACCAATTTAGCTACATGTATTACACTTTGAAGCACATAAACACCCTGTGTACGAAAAGCGTGTGCTTTTTGTACACTGCGTGTCATGTGTGACGTAAGGCGCATGGATCCGCACCTTAGGTCGCCTTGCGCTTAAGCGCGCCTTGAGGAGCTCTTTTTAAAACCTACGCTTACGCCTCCTGAGGCGAAGGGAAAATGCCTCGAGGTTCGATTCCGTTCTTTTAAACCTTGCAGCTGAACATATACTTTTATATTGAGTTTTTTACTACTACTTTGCGGCTTAATCATTTAAATGTTACATGATCCACGATACCATCTAAATACCAGGTTGTACACACAGTAACTTTTATGATATTCTTTTACATATCACTGCATTGTAAGCACTTTGTTAACATCAAATGCTTATGATTCTTGATTTTTAACTTTATGCAGTCATTTGTTAGCATCTAAATATTAAATATGTGGAGAATCAAGCAGTTCATGCCTAAGGAGAAATCCGGGCTTGAAGGTCGTATGATTGACATCGGGAATCTGAAGATTCATGTTCGCCATGTCATAGCTGAGGGGGGTTTCTCTTGTGTTTACTTGGCTCAAGATGCTTTAAATGGTTCAAAGCAGTATGCACTGAAGCACATGATTTGTAACGATGAAGAATCTCTAGAACTAGTGAGGAAAGAAATATCTGTGATGAAGTCACTTCAAGGACACCCGAATGTTGTTATGCTATGTGCTCATTCTATTTTAGATATGGGGCGGACAAAGGAAGCACTCCTTGTAATGGAGTATTGTGATAAATCTCTGGTTAATGTGCTGGAGAGCAGAGGTGCTGGCTTTTTTGAGGAGAAACAAATACTTTTAATGTTTAGGGATATCTGTAATGCAGTTTTTGCTATGCACTGTCAGTCACCACCCATTGCGCACCGGTAAATTGCTACATTTGTTGCAATTTGTGTCTTTAGTTTCGACATACGAGTGCAGATAAAACCTGTCTCTTTAGATTTTATTTCGTTTTAAAGAGTATCATCAGGCTTAGTAATTATTTTAAATTGCAACTGTAGTGACTTGAAGGCAGAGAATCTTTTACTTGGACCTGATGGATTATGGAAGTTATGTGATTTTGGTAGTACTTCCACGAATCATAAACGTTTTGAGAGGCCAGAAGAAATGGGCATTGAAGAAGACAATATAAGGAAGCACACAACACCTGCTTATAGATCCCCTGAGGTTTAATACAAGACAGGCTTTTCTCAAATGAAAATTTGTAATTAGATCTCTTTTCTTTATTCATTTCTAACTTTTGTTCGTGATCCAGATGTGGGATTTGCTCCTTAGAGAAGTTATAAGCGAGAAAGTTGATATTTGGGTAAGTTTAGTGGACTTTATGTGTCTGTGTGAGAGGTCTAGTTATATGTACAAATATACTGATGCTGAACTTTTTTTTTTCATGCAGGCCCTAGGGTGCCTTCTGTTTCGCATCTGCTATTTCAAGCCTGCATTTGATGGTGAATCGAAGCTACAAGTTTTGAATGGAAATTATCGAATTCCAGAATCGCCGAAGTATAGCTCATCCATAACGGATTTGATTAGGGACATGCTGCAATCTTCACCAGATTCCAGACCAGACATCACGCAGGCAAGAGCTTTGCTTGATTGGACATTCATCTCCATGAATTTAGGTTAGTTATAGATTAAATATGTTCATGGAACATAGCAGCAATGTTTATGTCCATGTTCACTCATGCTACTTTGTTTGATTGATGCAGGTGTGGTTTCGAGTTAATGGTCTGTTACCTGATGCGTTACAGAAGTCGTTACCAGATAGGCCACCTGAAATGCTTCAAACCGACGTGACTGAAGGTTTGACACCAAATTTTTATCCATCTTTTTAGTCTTTACTTGATATTGGTTTGACCATTACACAATGTGCACTTGTTGACATGAACACTGATTTGTTCATATCAGAACTTAGACCTCTGTTTATTTGAGTACTTTCAATCTCAGTTAACGAATTGTCACATACAATGTGTTTAACTCATATCTAGCCTAATTTGAGTATCTGTTATTATTATCAAGTATTTTTTTTTTCCAAATATTATATAAGGTAGAGGTGGTAAGATGGGGGCCGATGGGTCCGGTAAGGGGGTTCATGCCGGTGTAGGTTAAACAAGCCGTTTTTAGTACTGCTAAAAGCTGGCTGGGCCAGTTGGGTTGACCCACAAATACCATTTTTGTAAATTTTTACTAGTTTCTTTTGTAAGTTCCTTATGCATGAGCTTGATTACAAAAACTATATAATTACAATGATCATCTAACTTTTTGAATATGACTATTTAGGATGTTCTATACATTAAATTAGAGTTTATCTGGATTTCCCGTTCTTTTAAGTTTCATCTAGTTTCTTGATATGTCCATTAATAAATGAGTCAAGATTAACAGGTCTTCACAGAATTGGATTTCTTTTATATCATCAGTTTAATATTTTTGGTACTGGTGGCTTAACAGGTCTTCCAAAGTCCGCAAATAAATCTAGTCCGATGCCTCGTAGAAGTCCACCGCCTCCTCCAACCACTGCTGAGTCAGCACGGACTTCACCTCAATCGGGAGGAAGTGGCGGGTCCATAGGTGCTTTCTGGGCAACTCAGCATGCTAAGGAATCTGCTGTTGTTGATGAAGATTTTAGCAAAGTTACATTCGACGAAGAGCCAAGCGTCCCTGAAAGGAGGGCTTCTGTACACAGAAATAGCCCTAAAATTGAAACTAGTCATTCCCGCCCCTCACAGAAAACCGTTCAGGGAAAATCAGGTCCTTCAAAGGACTTTGAAATGAACTTTTTCCAGGATGGTCCAACTGCAAAAGCAAGTGATGGTTTCAATGCTTTTGCAACTGAGTTTGACATTAATAAAGTCAGCCCTAGGAGTAATGGGAAGGAAGAGCAGTTAGAGGCTGAGGTGGAAAGATTGAGGGAACAACTGAAGCAGGTTAATATGGAGAAAAGTGAATTAAGTTCCAAGTATGAAAAGTTATCTGCCATATGTCGATCACAGAGACAAGAGCTTCATGATCTGAAGCAAACTCTTGCTTCTACAACTCCGTCACCAAATAAAACTGACCCCAAAAGCCAAACGTCTCCTGTCATTCAAAACCAGTCTCCGTCTCAACAGGTAAATTTCTCAAAATCTCATTCAATCTATTCCATGTTGGTTACTTTACAGTTCACACAAAACACATGTAAGCATGCCAAAATGGGTAGGTCGGGTCAGCTAACGAGTCAAAACAGGTCGTTTTAGAAAGTATCAATTTGGTTTGGGTCAAAGCAGGTTCTAACAAAAAAATGGTAATGTGGTTTTTGTAATCATATTTGACAAATCAATATTTTATAAAATTCAGATGAGCAAAAATAGCATTTTGGGTCAACCTGACCTGACTGCTTTGATGAGCCCATTCCCGGCTTTAGATTGTTTTTCTCTGTATATGTTTTTAATTAATGTGGGTTTACGATGATTCAGAAAGACGAAACAGTTTGGGAGCTGCAGAAAGGACTGTTTGATAGTACCCCTCCAAGGTCTGACCAAAGCTCATGGCAGGCATTTCCCGATCCTCCACCTGTAACAACCACCAACCGTAAATCTGTTAGAACCAGAAACGGCCACCAGAACAACAAACCATCTGTTGAAGCGGCGGCAGCGACCACCAGTTGGGGTTTTGAAGCCGAAAGCTTCACAGCAGTTCCTACTCCGGGTCCTCAGGTAAACGCTCAGGTGAATCATTCTCAGCGTTTTGGTGACTCCAAAAACAAAGAAAGTAAGTCGAGTGCTCAACCTGCGGGATGGGCGGGTTTCTAGGGAGACGTTATACGGATTGTGTCGAAAGAGAGAAGATTTATGGCCTTGTTTGTCTGATGTGTGTTCTTGTATACAGATTCCAACTTGTGACTCCATGTTGTTATCAAATGACTTATCATCCTTTGTTTTTGTGTGGTTTTAAAAACTTAATATATCCGTTCTTCAGAACGTCAAGCTTTTGAAATGTTGTATCATAGTGAATGAGTTATGTGGGCGTTCGTATATGGTTAAACTGACCGGACCGTCAAGCTGAAGTTAGTTGTTTGGTTCAATCGTTGTAGTGTAGCGGTTTAACGTTTGATCCACAGCTCGGTTTGATGGTTCAACAGTTTGGTACTTGTAATCAGCTATGTAAACACCATTTTCTTGGGTTTTGGACGAGTATGAGATTATCTGAACCTGTTTGTTCGACTATATTAACAAAATATATAGTATATTAAAATTACAAGTTGTCAGATTGTTGAGTATTTGATATTTTGAGTTGGGTAAGTTTAAGACTGGTTTCGGCTAAAACACGCAATGTACGCAACCCATTGCCGAGAATAAAATTTGACTACCAACTAGTTTTTTAGGAGTTAATTCGAGTGTTATGATACCACACACGTAACCTAATAGTTGCGTATTCAAGCCACTGAAACACCTGTTGTACTTAAAAAATTGGTCACACATAGAGGATGAGGAGTCTACATGTTGTTTGGATGTTTAACGGCTAAATATTAGTCACACCAATAACACATGTTGCAACATATACATAGTCCAGTGATATTATAAGGTTAGCTAAGTTGGTTCATCACTATAATTGCATGACAACTGACAAGAGAACATTATTAGCCTTGTTATGAGATTGTGTTTCAGATATCAAGCTTCGATGTAAGAATTGAGTATAAGTTGAAAATGTTGTGGAATTAATTAGGAAAAGAGTACTTCATATAAAGTTAACGAATTAAAAAATGCTTCTCAAATTATCAATTGATTTTAAAAGTAAAATTTTAGTGTATGTTTGGCAAGGAGCTTTAGAAGTATCTAGCTTCAAGCTTTTAAGAAAAAAACTCTTGCTCAATAATAAAGCTCTGTTTGATTGAATGAGCTTGAAACTTTTAGGTTAAGAGAAAAAAAACTTCAAATTGAAATGCTACTAGTACTAGCGTTTAAGAAAAAACTCATACAGTCATACTAGCTACACGCTTTTAATAAAAAAAATGACACAAATAACATTTACCATAAAAAAAATATGCATACAAGCTTTTAATTATGCCAATTTTGGTCATTTTATTAAAAACTCTATCTACTTTGTCAAATACCAAAATATATTTAAAAAACTATAGCTACATGCTTCTAGTCACCAACCATCAGCTAATTTTGCAAAATATAGCCTTAAATAAAAAGTTAAAACAAACTTACATAGATTTTGTGTGAATCCCACATTGAAAGAGAATGAATGTACTTCCAACAATCAACACAAGATCACAATTGACCACAACTCAAAGTCAAAACCCAAACACAACCCGGAACTCAACCCCAACAATTAACCAAAACCAACCAAATCCCTTTCAAATCCGCCCCTCTCTACCCTTTTTGTCATCACTCTTTCTAAACTCCAAATTCAAACCCTAATTCTCCTTCAATCAATCCATTCTTTTCACATCAAAACAACAAAAAGATTTCGACCCTTTATTCCTTCATTCCTTAATTTTCGACCCTTTTTTTCTTTTTTGCTAATTTTGAGTTTTTGTGCAATTAATTGTTGTGGGATTATTGATTAATAAATAAATAATATTGGGTTTAGTTTGCAAGCTGGCTATGGACTATGAACCTTATGATAGCAGTGGTTAGCTTTTTACTTTGTAGCTATTGATTATTAATTTATTATGTTACACTTTATTGGTTAATTCTGTTTTAGATACATTTTCTTGATCCTTTTCAAGAATTGTCTTTTTTTTTTTTATAAATTAATAATCTTTTTACAAATTTGATGGTGTAGAAGCTGAATTTGGTGCAGTTGTAATGTGGGATTGATTGGAAAGAATGTTTTTTTAGTTGGTTTTGTGGATTGGAATTAATGGTATAGAGAAAGTGAGATAGTGATGTGCTGAGTGTTGACCAAGTGTTGCTTTTTTTTTGGTCATGTGTCTGTGTGTGTTTAGACATTTAGACCGGACCCGGATAGTCGCGATTGGTGTATTTGGTTTCTGAGAGTCAATTAAAAATTGGGTAGTTGTTAGTTAGTGATTTAATTCAAGTGGCGGCTGTAACTGATTATGAATCATTGGTGAAGTAGGGCCCTTAGAGTTTGAGAAAGCTTCCTTTTTTTGTAATTAAAGATTGATGCTTTTGTATGTGACGTTATAGTAGGCGGTTTTTTGTTATATGGTCGTGCTGTATGACGCCTTTTAAAAGTATGGAATTATGGATCAGGTGAACATGTATTTATGATTGTCTTTTAGAATGATGTGTAAGGCATATCTGTGCATAACGCCTTTAGCCTCTTTTACATCATTGCTTTTACGCAATGCGATCACCAACTCTGCGTTTGTTGTGGATGGATACACGGGATGTTCAGTAATTGTTGCATTTGTTGTTTAGAAAATGAACACCATGTTGTTCAGATTGGAGTTAGGAATAGAGGCGTGTTGATGGGTGAGAAGTTTGTTCAAGAATAAAACAAATTTAGGAGCCATAAAAAAAGAGTGTTAAGAATAAGTTGGTTGTTTGGATGTGCATACTGATTAAGTTCTGGATGGTTCTTGCCTTTCAGATAGTTTGAGCTTCACGATAGGCTCAGATAGACCGGTATTCATTTGCACCAACTAGCAGTACGACTACACATAAGTTGGTTGAACTTAGACCGTAGTTATTTGTTTCTGTCTATGTGTGAGAGGGGTCTTTGTTGAGCGGGAGTTCTCTTTAAAAGCTGTGCTAACTGTGTTGGATTTAGGTTCATACCTTAATGAGCTGGAAGGGTATATACTATATAGTGTTGTATATTATTAAAATCCATGTGCAACTGTACTTTCTCTATGCCTGTTGTTGGTAATAGTTGAATATCATTATCGACAGAACATAAAATGGTTTAAATATATCATACATGCGATACATAGTTACATACCCTCTGTAAAACACTTCTGAATCCTGTTCCCCAACTTTAATAATTAATATATGACTGAGCTAATTTGTTGTTTAAAAAAATGTAAGCAGTTCAGAAGAAAGTTTTTCCTAACACAGTCCCACTAAAAGGATAGCATAACACATAGGTCAAGGCCTGATAACATAGATGCTATTGCCATGTCACGTTGTTTCCCTTCTTCTGATAATCATCACCTTATAATTGAGTGGTTAGTTTATGCTAATAGTTTGGATTAATTGCAGGAACTGATGATGATCTTCCGCCGTCCCATCAAAATAGAATTCCAAGAGGTGGACACGTGGCAGGTAACGGAAGATCTGCAGTTATGGGTGCCGTACAATATCCTCCTCGGATGTATGGAGAAACTGATATGGAAGCCCAAATTCACCTCCTTGAACAAGAAGCATATATTTCAGTCTTACGAGCCTTTAAAGCCCAAGCAGATGCAATTACTTGGGTATGTTTTCTCATTATATATTATATGCATAATGCATGGATCTTATTTTTTTTAATCAGGTTTTTAGTTTAATGTTCGTTAATTAATTTATTCAGGAAAAGGAAAGTTTAATAACTGAGCTCCGAAAAGAATTGAGACTGTCAAACGAAGAACACAGGGAGCTTTTGCTCAAAGTAAATTCAGATGACGTTATCCGGAGAATAAGGTTCGGTTGTCTTCGCAAAAAAGCGTTGTCATATCATGAATTTATAATCAGGAACTTGTTTTTCTGATTTATTGCTATGTTTTGTGATGACAATAGGGAGTGGAGACAGTCGAGTGGGCTTCAACCTGGGATGGTCAACACGGGTCAAGCGGTTCATGATCCATTACCTAGCCCATCTGTCTCAGGAACCCGTAAGAAGCAGAAGGTGAACTCATCAGGCCCTTCCCAATCGTTTGGTGTGCCTCCACCGCATGTACCGCTACCCACTTCTTCATCCGCTAGACGAGGCCCTGTGCCAGGGAGTAAGGCGAAAAACAAGAAATCCGTAAGCTCATTTTCTATACTTTTTTTTAACAAATGTTTCTGGATCATGCTCCTTTCCAAGTCACACGTTTGTTATGGCCTCGTCAGATGATGGGTGGAGCGTCTGCGATAAAAACTCAGCACCCGACATCAGGCTCAGCTGGGAGGGCCCAACTTGGTAACCGTGTGACTTCTGGTGCACTTGCGAATGTGCCTGCTGAATCATCGCCATTTTCCTCATTAATCGGGAGAAAAGTGAGAACCAGGTGGCCCGATGACAACAATTTTTATGAAGCTACGATAACAGATTACAATCACAATGAGGTAGTTTGATTACTTAACATGCATGCATAATGCATCGGTGACTTCCTGCCTCCAGTCCTGAATAATTTTATGAAAATATGATTTTCAGGGTCTGCATGCTCTCGTATATGATATGCATACCGTAAATGAGACATGGGAGTGGGTCAATCTTTCAGAGGTAAGTGTAGACAATTTTTTTTTTTTTTTTAAATCGTTTTCAGGATTGGTATTCACATTATTATTATTTTTTTTCATTTTAAATATATTCTTGTTATTTAAAAGTTTCTTTGACTTGGGGCGTTTTGCAACTTCACGTTACTACAATTTTGTTGCCGATGCAGATATCTCCAGAAGATATACAATGGGTGGAAGGTGAGGACCCTAGGATTGCTCATCGTGGGTCAGGTCATGGAATGAGTCGACCCGTTGGACGTGATGGTGGTCCAGGTGGAGGAAGAGGTAGAGGGATGACAAAGGGTCAAACAAGAAAGGATTTTCCACCGTCACAGAATGGCATAGGAAAGAAGGGCGTAAATGAAATTCAATTACTCAACACCGATACTTTAATAAAGGAGGTAAATTTATTAACAGTCGGTATCAATTCCAGATGCCGTTTAATCTTATCATCTAGTATAACAGTTCGTTTATGGATGGACATGTGCAGGTGGAGAGGGTATTTGGATCTAGTCATCCGGATCCTCTTGAGATAGAGAAAGCTAGGAAAGTCTTGAAGGTTAGGAAAACACAAATTTAAAGTTTGTGAATTCTTTTGTTTTTTTTTGTTTTCTTTTTTAGAGGTGGCAAAGTGGTTGGTTTGGGTAATTTTTTGTGCTTTCTACCCATTTTTTTTTTATTTTTTTTTTCTAGAGGTGGCAAATGGGTCGTTGGGTTCGAATTCTAAATGCTTTCTGCCCAAACTTGTAATAAAGAGTCAAGTGTGTCAAGGATGATCACTAGTTATGTTTATTCCAATACAAATCTAGTTTTTTGTGCATTAAAATTAGATTGGTGGCTTTTAATCGGTGTGAGCTTTAATTTTTTAGCTAATTTCCGATTTTACCTGTTTGGCCATTTATTTTATAAATAAGACCTAACGTTAATCAACCATTCATAAGTAAACGGGTCAAAAGTAACGTCTCATCTCTAGTTTGGTACTATCTTTTTAAAAGGTATTTTGATATAATGCAGGAACATGAACAAGCACTTGCCGATGCCATTGCAAGGCTAGCAGATATTTCCGATGGTGAAAGTGGTACAAATTCCGAAACTCATTCAACTATAATATGATTTATATGTTGAAGACATAATCCTTAAATCAACCATTCTTCATGTATGCTGTTAGATAAAAAACATGATACTGTAAAAAATTTACTTTGTCTTGAGGAAATCTTGGATCACAAAATTTAATGGATTTTGGATCATATTCTTGTCTGATGAACATGCTTTTGTTGGCTGGTTTTACAGATGGAGGTCGACCGATGCGTGGACAGCCAATGGATCGAGAATGACCCAAAGATGAATATTACGAGTAATTAATACAGACCGTAACTGGCATGGCGATAAGTCATAGCGATTAGTGACACATAGAGATGTTTATTTTAGGGTTAGAGATTGCACAATTGCAATGAGTGTGTTAAAAGGCGTTGTAAAGTATTATGTTTCTTGATTTTTACCCCTTATAATGTGTAGCAGGTATTCTAGTGGGTTTTTTTCCTCTCTTTTTCTTTTCCTTTTTTTTTTCTTTCTTTTTTTTTTTGGGGGGGGGGGGGGGGGGGGGGGGGGGTTCTATCTAGATTGAGTTAAGTGCAACTTTTCATCCATGTGGTTTGCACTGATTAATAGGTTCAGTTAAACCCTAACATCCCGAGTCCATGTGTTTTGTTAGGCTAACACATTATGTCCCTGACGTCCATCCATTCTGCCGTTGGTATGCCCCCACTTGCACCTCATGTGGGGGTATTCTGGTAATTTCAAACGTGTCTTCTTCTCCATTGTTTTAAAACCCTAACACCCCAATTCAGACGAATCAAACCAAATCAAACCCTAAAAATTCCAATTGATTGCAACGTGTCGACACCAAGCTCCAATTGGCCTTCTAATCAACGACAAAATGAAAATTGGGCTAACGACCCAATTTGTAGATGTGGGTTTGAAACATTGTTATGAACCTCTTGGACTGAAGCAAACCTTGGTCGATGTTTTCACTGTTATGAAGCAGATGCGGTTTTGTCTCATGGGCGGAGGCTCTAGTCAGTACAAGGAATTCAAAGGTGATAAATGGATTACTCAAGCAAAAACACACACGCACTTTGTCCCGAGAGGAGACAAAGCCGCAAAAAAAACAATGGTTACATTTAGTTGATTAGTGTACTTGTAATTTGGTGGTTTAAAGTTGTTTAAATAAGGATATTGCATACATTTAAAGACAATGGTTACATTTAAATGATGTAATTAAACTAATGTTTTTTACTTCATTAAATGTTTTAATTTGGTGGTTTTTGGATCCATTATGTTATTGTGATGTGTTGTTTTTTACGTGAATTGTTTTTTCTATATGACCGTTATACAGTGTAGTTTTTTATGATTGTTACTTTTTGACCATTACTGCATCACCCATCTGACCCATAGGACCCATTTGACCATTTGCAGTCAAATTGCATGAACCATCTGACCATTTGCAGTCAAACTGCATGACCCATATATCCCATATCACACATTTGACCCACGTAACATATTTGACCACTTGTAGTCAAACTGCATGACCCATATGTCCCATATCACCCATCTGACCCATATGACCATTTGCATTCAAACTGTATGACTCATCTGACCTTACATTCTAAATTTCTAACCATAGAATCTGACAACTAACCTTAAATATGACAAGTTACCAATAAGTATGACAAGTTACCATATACATCGACAAGTAAGCTTTAAATCGGACAAGGAACCATATAATCTAACAAGTAACTATAAACACCGATAAGTACCATAGAAATCTGACAAGCACCATACATGTAAACATAGAACCTGACAAGTACCATTAAACCTAACAAACATTAAACCTGACAATAAAGCATTAAACATGTCAATAAATCATTATAACTGATGACGTGTGTTCTAAAACGACAACGTTTAGACCTCTCGTCAAAAAGATAAGCAAAATAAATTTGATTAAGAGGTTGCCTGACTTAGTGGAGCTGATATAAGGCAACTTACCTGCCATATGGAAGCCTCAGGGCAGAAAGCAAACAGTAAAAAGTCTTGGAAATGCAAAAA
Source organism: Ambrosia trifida (assembly GCA_028751855.1). Classification (NCBI taxonomy): domain Eukaryota; kingdom Viridiplantae; phylum Streptophyta; class Magnoliopsida; order Asterales; family Asteraceae; genus Ambrosia; species Ambrosia trifida. The sequence continues at coordinate 88,055,993 of CM054131.1, forward strand.
GGGGATTTTGACTTATTATCATGGCAAGGGACAAAACACCACACAGCTCCAAGCCTTGCATTGGAAATGATAAAAGCTGAAAACATCCTAAAAGGGAAAAGTCTCACTGCTGGGAACTAAAAGAGGGTCAAACACATCCAGGTATGGTAAGGAAGCTACCCTGAGGGAGCTCCTGGGCAGAATTCCACTGCCTATATAAGGAGGCCCTCGGGTAGACATTCCACACACACTTCTCACTCATTCTCTCTACTCTCATACTCTCTACTTCGTTATTTTCCCAACTCCAAATGAATATGTACTTATTCTCACGCCGGAGTCCAAACGCAGGAGGCTCCCTCCTGCGTTAAGGCTAACGGTGTCTGCTACCTTTGTGCAGGTCTCTTCCAGGAACTTGAAGACCCTTGATCCTACAACCAAATCTAAACCTAAGCTTAAAACCTTAATCTCAACCTAATACACCATTAACCTATAATCCTAAACATCTCCTAACCTAATACCGGTCATTTTCCTTGTTGTAGCAACAAGTGGCGCCCACCGTGGGGCTGTCGCTACTTTGAACAAAACTGTTGAGAGTTTCTACAGTCCCATTTGTTCCTAAGTAACCTCCTTTTGTGATGACTGGTGGAGATAACCGCCTAGGAGGGGGTCTTTCAGAAACTCCGGCCACTAGCCACACCTCAGGTGATGCTTCTGGCCATGAAACGCCTGGAACGGACGGACAACAAGTCGAACCGTCTCTAGGAGACATGCTCAACTTCCAAACGCCGCCATCCTCAAGGGCTGTTAACTCGTCTCCTAGGGACGACTTGTTGTTTCCAGTTGAACGAATGGATATCACCCCGGAGGGAGTACGAAGAAATTTCTTGCAACTCCGAGACCTCCTGAATGGTTATGTGCGAGAGGAGAGGTCCAGAGGAGTCAGGGTCAGGTTGTCCTATGACGAAGAGCCTGTTGTCACCCTCTCACCCAACCCTCCGTTGTTGGGAACCACCACCTCACCAGCAACCCAGCGTGACTACACTAACCCTCACCCCTACTTGAACAGTCGAGGGGAAATTTACTCAGGAGGAGGAGGTCCTAGCAGCTCTACGCTCTCTCCGGGGACCTCAATACCACTCTCCTATGAAGAAGCTTTAAGATCGTTACCATTGGCCAGCAGTGCCGTAGCCACCTCCCTTGCGGGAGCAGGAAGTCTTGCCGGAGGATTCGTCGTTCCTCCAGGAGCTATGTATCCTAACTACTCACAATCTCAATACTTCCCCATATGGCCGGGAGGATATCCCTGGCAGTATCCCTCGCCTTTGAACCAAGTACTAGTAACTCCCCCTGTGGGAGGGCAGGGTCCCATGACCTCCCAACCCTTGGTTCAAACTCCTGTAGCTGAAGTTAGAGCAGAAGCTACACCTTCGACGCCGTACCGGCCTAAGTCGTTAGAATGCTTTGCTGAACACATCGCTCATTTTGATTTCCCCAACAAGATCAAAATGCCAGCTAATGTGAAGACGTACGATGGCACAGAAGACCCAAATGACCACTTGAACGTCTTCTCTGGGGCAGCCACTGTAGAAAAATGGAACGATGCCGAGTGCTGCCACATGTTCATGCAGACCTTGGTAGGACCAGCTCGCCTATGGTTCAGTGGCCTACCGTCTCGGAGCATTTCCTCGTTTGATGATTTAAGGAGAGGTTTCACCTCAAACTTTAACCCCCTCAGGAAGTGTACCAAAGACGCCGCCATATTGCATCAAATCAAACAAGGGGAGCATGAAAACCTCCGTAGTTTCATCGAAAGGTACAAGAGGGAAGGTCTGCAGTATAGTGGTGCCACCGAGAAGATCCGGGTGTCGGGGTTCATGGGAGCCATTCGTCCCAAGAAGTTGCTAAGAAGATTTCATGAAGATGTCCCCCAAACCATGGAGGAGGCTTTCGAGAGAGCAGAAGCCTTCCTCAGGGGAGAAGAAGCATTAACTCGGCAAGACACCAGGAAGAGGGATCGAGGAAGCTGGAGAGACAGCTCAACAAACTCCCAGAGACCTCTTTCAACCTTACAATGAAAGACGATCGGGGAGATCCTTTGACAACCAAAGGAGTGAAGAAAGACGACGATCCCCAAGGGCAGGAAGGTACCATGATAAAGAAAAACAGGTCTTCACCGTTCTCACCAAGACCCCTCAGGAGATACTCTCCACGGAGGAAGTCAAGTACACCTTTCGACCTCCCAGACCCTTGTCTAAGCCAGCCAACAAAAGGGACTCCAGCAAGCATTGTGCCTTTCATAATGATACAGGGCACCACACGAACGACTGTTACCAGCTGAAAAAGAGGATAGAGGAAGCTGTTAAGTCCGGGGAGCTGGCTCACCTAATCAAAGACATCAAAGGAAGAAGGGACGAAGGAAAGAAAGATAAGGAGGTCAACATGGTCAGGCTTGAAGGATCCCAGCAGGCAAAGAAGGCTCGCACTGAGCCTTGGAACAAACAGTACATTTGTCTCCCCCCTGCTCCCGATGAACTGATCGTCACACCGGTAATAGTGGAGGCTGAACTGGATGGCTTCCCTATAGATAACGTGTACATGGACTGCGGAGCCTCGTTAGAGGTGATGTATGAACGGTGCTTTGAATCCTTGAGCCCGGAGATCAAGTCCAAGCTCAGACCATCCGACGCCTCACTGGTGGGTTTCTCAGGGGAACGAGTACATCCCTTAGGGAAGCTCACGTTAAGCGTCTGTTTCCGAGACGGAGACTTATCAAGGATAGAGGAGCTGACCTTCTCTGTTATCAGGTACCCAACCAGTTGCATCGTCACCTTTTCTCTGTCAAGGACAGAAGAGTTGACTTTCTCTGTTAACAGGTACCCTTCGAGTTACAATGTCCTTATCGGAAGAATGGGAATTGCCACCTTCGGCGCAGTAGTATCAACAACACATGGTTTAATGAAGCTACCCACCCCTAATGGAATTGCAACCCTGAAGCCAACGGCAGAAGCTCTTTTGATAGCCTCCATAGAAGAAACCAAAGGTCTCAGGGAGCCAGAAACACCAAGCAGCGGTCCCATCCGGGAAGTCAACATAAACCCTGCCTACCAGGAGCAGACCATCAAAGTAAACAATCTGCTTCCTGATGAGATTACGTGTGAACTAATCAACCTTTTGTAGGATAATCAAGACATATTTGCTTGGTGCCCCGGAGACATGACTGGTGTTCCTAGAAGCATGGCTGAACACTCTCTTAATATAGCTCCCTCATACAAACCGGTCGTCCAAAAGAAAAGAAGTTTGGCCCCAGCCAGGAGCCAGGCTGCTTGTCAGGAGGTGGAGAAGCTGGTTAAGGCAGATATCCTCAGAGAGGTTCAGTATCACTCTTGGGTAGCAAACCCGGTCATGGTGGCCAAAAAAGATGGATCTTGGAGAATGTGTGTTGATTTCAAGGATCTCAACAAAGCCTGCCCCAAGGATTGCTACCCCTTGCCCGAAATCGATTGGAAGGTAGACTCTCTTACCGGCTTCCAATACAAGTGCTTCTTAGATGCCTACAAGGGGTATCACCAAATTCAAATGAAGCAAGAAGATGAGGAGAAGACGGCCTTCCACACCGATAGGGGAATCTTTTGCTACAAAAAGATGCCCTTTGGTTTGAAGAACGCGGGTGCTACCTACCAGCGGTTAGTGGATCAGGCTTTCTCAAAGCAAATTGGAAGGAACATGGAAGTCTATGTAGATGACCTGGTCATCAAAAGCAAATTAGGGGAGGCAATGATCCAAGATATCCGAGAAACATTTGACAACCTTCGAAGAATAAACATGAAGCTTAATCCTGTTAAGTTCTCCTTTGGGTTTGAGGAGGGGAAGTTTCTAGGCCATATTGTTGGAAAGCAAAGCATCAAGGCTAACCCGAGCAAGGTCCAAGCCGTCCTTGATATGAAGTCTCCTACCACAAAGAAGGAAGTGCAAAGCCTCAACGGTAAAATCGCTGCCTTAAAAGTTTCTTGCCTAAGTCTGCGGAAAAGTCCTTGCCTTTCTTTAAAACACTAAAAAATTGTGTTGATAAGAAGGATTTCCGCTGGACAACTGAGGCAGATGCTGCCTTCCTGGAACTCAAGAAACACATAGCTTCCCTGCCCGAAGTGGCAGCCCCTGAGGAAGGGGAAGTAATAACAGTTTATTTGTCTGCAGGGATGGAAGCAGTAAGCTCAGTGCTCTTAGTAGATCGAGGTAAAGAGCAAGTTCCGGTCTACTTTGTCAGCAGGGCCCTCAAAGACGCTGAAGTTAACTACACTCCCATAGAGAAGCTTGTGTTGGCACTCGTACACACTGCTAAGAGAGTAAGGCGGTACTTCCAAGCTCACCCAGTAAAGGTCATCACAGATCAACCCATACGATCCATCTTAGAAAAACCAGAAGATTCGGGAAGATTGGCAAAGTGGGCCATTGGTCTAGGGGAGCACAAGATAGAGTACCTACCAAGGAGAGCTTACAAAGGGCAAGTATTTGTTGACTTTCTCGCTGAGTTACCCATCCTGCAGGCAGAAGAAGAGATGAACGAGGTCGAAGAACAGCCTGACCTCAAGGGGAAATGGTGTCTTTTTACTGATGGAGCCTCAAGTGTAGAAGGTTCCAGGGCAGGTCTTGTCATCAAGGACCCCCACGGAACCGAATACACTTATGCCCTCCGTCTAGACTTCCCATGCACTAACAATGTTGCTGAATACGAGGCCCTCCTGGCCGGGTTGAGATTGGCAAAAAGTATGAAGGTACAAGAACTAAAAGTCTTCGTTGATTCAAATCTGGTGGTCAAACAAGTAAATGGAGGATACACAGCCAAAGAGCCCTCAATGATTAGGTACAAAGACAAGGTCAAAGAGTTCATAAAGGAATTCAAAGTCTTCACACTAGAACAGGTGTCAAGAACAAAGAACAAGTAGGCAGATGCCCTCAGCAAGCTAGCCTCCTTGACGTTTGCTCACCTAACCAAGAAGGTCCTAGTCGAGGTGCTGAAAGAACCATCCATCGATGACAAGGAAGTACAAGATGTCGTCACCGAAACAGACTCCACATGGATGACACCCATCATGTCCTACTTGAAAGAAGGGAAGCTGCCAGAAAACGAACAAGAAGCTAAGAGGTTGGTTATGAAGGCGAGGCAATATGTAATCGAAGATGACAAGCTCTACAAGAAAGGATACTTGGCACCCCTACTAAGGTGTGTAGGTTCCAATCAAAGCAACTACCTCATCAGGGAGGTGCATGAAGGTATATGTGGCATGCATGCCGGACCTCGCTCTGTGGTGTCAAAGCTCATGAACTTGGGCTATTACTGGCCCACCATGCATAAGAACGCCTTTGAGACTATCCGAAGATGTGCAGCTTGTCAACTACAAACACCGGTGAAGACCAACCCCAAGCATGATCTTGTCCCCATTATCTCGGCATGGCCCTTCTACAAATGGGGAATGGACATTGTGGGTCCCTTCCCACAAGCTCCCGGAAGGTTGAAGTTTCTCCTTGTAGCTGTTGACTATTTCACCAAGTGGCCGGAAGTCAGGCCTTTGGCTACCATCTCGGGGAAACAGGTGATAACTTTCGTGTGGGAACAAATAGTCTGTCGGTATGGGCTACCAGGGGAGATGGTGACAGACAATGGGAAGCAATTTGCCAACAAACCCTTTAGCAGCTGGTGCTCCGAGCTAGGAATCAAGCAAGTCTTCAGCTCAGTAGCTACCCCCAGTCCAATGGACAAGTTGAACGCATGAACAGAAGCATTGTCGAAGGTATTAAAGCAAGGCTAGGAAGATGTGGCAAGAAATGGGTCGATGAACTCCCGAGTGTCCTTTGGGCTATAAGGACCATGGAGAAAACAAGCCACCGAAGGACACCGTATAGCCTTGTCTTCGGAAGCGAAGCTGTCATACCAGCCGAGATAGGGGTAAGCTCAGGAAGAATTGCTCGACAAGATGCTCAACACAACCAAAAGGAGGTCCTACTCAACCTGGACCTCCTCGAAGAGTCAAGGGACCAAGCCTCTATCAGGGAGGCCAGGTACAAAAAGAAGCTTGAAGCCTACTACAACACAAGAGTGCGGAAAGAAGCCTTCAGGCCAGGGGACCTTGTGTTAAGATGCAACGAAGCCAGCAGGCAGCAAGACGCAGGCAAGTTAGGTCCCCGATGGGAGGGGCCTTATGTTGTCAAAGAAGCACACAAAGGGGGATCCTACAAGCTAGCCGACACTAACGGCAAAATGATCCCAAGGCATTGGAGTGATAAACACTTGAAACGTTTTTATGTTTAACAGTTGTAACGTCTCTTTGTATTTCAAAAATCATGATTAATGAATGAACTATGTTTCAAATTATTAACTTGTCGCTTATCTTATCAAAGGGCGAGCCCCTCCTAACTAGGCTCCATGGGATCCGGCGCTATACCTACCCATGAAACGGGGATGAGCTCCCAGGCCACAACTGCTCAACAGGGAACAAGGCTAAGTAACCTTCCTGTATACAGGGTGAGTCCCTAATACAATCCACGACTCCATGGGACAAGTCCTTGGAAGGAATACCTAAACCCATGAAAGAGGGTGAGCTCCTCACACTAAGACAGCTCCCACATGTTCACAACATGCAAAAACGAACATATCACTGAAAAATTATCCAAGAAAAGGTTTAAACATAAACAAACAAGCTGATAGGGTAAGCATTGCATCGGTTCCTTAGCTAAGTATCCTAAGTTGGGTGACTGCAGCATCCAACTCAAGGAGAAATGTTAAAGACATTGCAAACACTATAAACGACAAGTAACAGAGTCAAAACAACAAAACGTTAAACATAGATAAAGCATCACCCCTAAAGGGGGAGCATTCCATTAAAAGACAAATATTAAACGCCCCAAGGGCTGAGTACAGCATAGTTCGATTACAAAACACATGCTAAAAACTTGAAAAAACTAAAACAAAGTTGAATCATGGAGTAGCTGGGTCTTCGGCTTCATGGGTGGCATCATCTTCACCGGGGGGAGCCAGGGCTCGGTTACCAACATCGTCATAAAGGCCCTCAGTGTCAAGACCGGCGAATGGATCATCTTCGCTGGAAGGAGGGATAGACTCAACCTCTAGAGCTTGAAGGGGGGAAGGACTCTCGAATACCTTCTCTAGATTGGGAACCTTGGAAGAACCAGCAGGTTTTGCACGTTTGGAACTACCCTCCCCACCGTCGGCTCCCTCCAACATGATCATAAGAGGCCTTTTTGACACATAGGAGCCAAACACTTGATTGGCCACATCCTTTTTCAGGCCCTCTGGCTCCAAGTCTTGCAAGAAGGAGAGAGGCTGCTCAGAAGCCTTGGCAATAGCAGAGATGTAGGGATAGGTGGCAAGCTCCATTGCCTTCACAGCATTCACAAACTCATCACCGGAAGAAGGCTTAAAGGATGGCAGCTCCTCAAGATCCTGACCCTCTTGAGCCGCTTTGAAACCGGCTTGAATTCCTCCATGGCGACCAAAAGATATGGCTTTTGCATAAATGTCCGCCAGAGGAGCATTAAACTCTTGTGAGTGCAGGAGGTTGGTAACAAAACGAGCTACCCCCTTGGAGATTAGCCACTCCTTTTCTTCGGTCAAACGGTCCACCTAGACCCGGAGCTCTGTTCCCACCTTCTCCACCGAAGCCAGCTCCTGCTTAACTGCCTGCCGTGCCCGAGCTAACCCTTCCCTCTCCTCAGCAACTTTTGCTTTCTCATCATGAAGACCTTTGAACATCTTCTCAAACTTTTCTTTCTCTAAACCAAGTTGGGTCTTCGACACAGCCAATTCCTGAACCAAATCCTTCTCCCGAGCAGCAAGCTTGGTCAATTCCTCCCTCGCCTTAACCAACTCGGCCTCATGCTCTTCAAAAAACTCCTCCACTTGTTCTCTTCTTGCTATCAACTCTCCCTACCTTGCCATACTATCGGGGAACAAAGACAGAAACTGCCCAAAGTGATAATACATCTTCTTCATAACATCCTTATCCATCCATTCCTTGTGAAGCTCTCTCTCAGCATCAGGGACACAATGGTCTATCAGATCACGGCAAACGGAAGCTTTCTTCAACAAATCAGTAGGTTTGATATCCCAATCCGGCACAAACACTCCTTCACCGGACTCCCGCTGGGCAGGAACATCAGAAACATCATCAACAGCAGCTTTAGAGCTTTCACCTCCTTCGGCTCGCAACAACTTCGGACTGGCACCTTTGACAACAACGTCCTTTGGCTTCTTGAAAACAACATCGTCTTTCTTCGGGGAGGACAATGTAAGCTTGCCCTTCCCGGGGGCAGGAGTATACCCCAACGCAGAAGAAATCAGAGAAGTGTCCTCATCTTCATCTCCAAAAACCAAGGGCACAGCAGAAGAGCCCCCTGACTTGAGGAAGCAGTCTGGAGTCGCTTGCTGGAGCGACGGACAGTAACAGACTTCTCCCCCGGAGGCTCCACAGCAGCAACAGACGACGTGATCACACTTGTATACTCTCCCTTGAAACGAACATGCTCAGTTTTCACTACCACATTCTTACCCTCAGCAACATTCCGGACCTTAAACTTCACATCAGTAATGTCATCCAGAGCCAGGAAGTCCAGAGTACTCATTTCTGCAAAAAGAAAAAACGGTTAGATAACATAAAAATGATAAGGATGCCAAGGAGGAGACAGGGAGACACCTACCCTTCCCACCATGATATATCACTGGGTCAGTCCCAGGATCATCCCAGTTAGCACTCAAGCCCACCATCACCAGAAAATCCTCAGGGAAGGTACGAAGACGAGTAGGAAAGCTACGCAGCTTCTCCAACAACACTTGGTCAAGAGTATCAGGATCAGGTTCCTTCTCGTTTAGAGGAGCATTCGAAGACCTCCGAGGAGTTTTAAAAGGTAGAAAGTCAGAGTTTAAGAAAAAGAACTTGTCTTTCCAGGAAGAAACAAGTCCGATGACACTAGAAATGAGGGCCGGTTCACATTGAGTCTTCTCAATAGTAAACCAATTCCCATTTTTAGCCAACCTAAAAAACCACCGGTACATAGCCAAGGAAGGCTCATGACCATGGCAACGACACACTATCTCGAAGTGCAAAATCCTAGCAACTCCAGACGGACACAACTGATCAAGGGAAAGTTGGTGATACTCTAGAACATTCAGAAAAAAGGTGGAAAAGGGATACCTAAGGTTACCCTGGTCAAACTGACGGGTATACACCGCCACCTTGCCAGAGGGAACGGAGGTCACAGGGGTTTTCCCCTTTGGAACAGAAGGGTTAAAAGACAAAGGAATTCCGATCTCAGTACAGAATCGCTCAACATCAGACTTGGATAAACGAGTGAACTGAGAGGCGAGATCATTTTTTGACATAATGAAAGACGAAGTATGAAAAGGGAAGAGGTTACTTACCAGATTTTATAGGAAAAAGAAGAGGATCGCCGGTTGGAGAACAATCGTGGGAGAGAGACGACGGTTTTCTAATTAAGGAATAAAGTGAAGAAGAAAGAGGGGTTTTCTCTTTATAAGGGATTTAAAATTTGAAATTAATGGCATTGAACGGTTACCAAGGGAAACCATCACTCAGCTGTCCTAGGGGATGACGTCAGCCTAGCCCCTTGTCATGTCAACAGTCGTCTGGGACGGCTGATGGGACAAGTGTCTGCTCCCTAGGAAGTAATGATGGATAGCCATATTAATTAAAAAATAAGACCATCATGACAAATGCAAGGCCAAAAACTCGCACGAAAATTGATGAAGGAAGAAATAATAAACCAACGCTCCCATGAGGGAGCTCGGGGTTTAATAAATTACCCGGTACCAACACAAGCTTGAGCAGCGTTACCACCGGGGAATATGACAATGTACAAGTCACAAGCACTTCTAACTTCTTTACAAATGCTTATGACTGGGGGGCTGATGACGTGTGTCCTAAAACGACAACGTTTAGACCTCTCGTCAAAAAGATAAGCAAAATAAATTTGATTAAGAGGTTGCCTGACTTAGTGGAGCTGATATAAAGCAGCTTACCTGCCATATGGAAGCCTCAGGGCAGAAAGCAAACAGTAAAAAGTCTTGGAAATGCAAAAAGGGGATTTTGGCTTATTATCATGGCAAGGGACAAAACACCACACAGCTCCAAGCCTTGCATTGGAAATGATAAAAGCTGAAAACATCCTAAAAGGGAAAAGTCTCACTGCTGGGAACTAAAAGAGGGTCAAACACATCCAGGTATGGTAAGGAAGCTACCCTGAGGGAGCTCCTGGGCAGAATTCCACTGCCTATATAAGGAGGCCCTCGGGTAGACATTCCACACACACTTCTCACTCATTCTCTCTACTCTCATACTCTCTACTTCGTTATTTTCCCAACTCCAAATGAATATGTACTTATTCTCACGCCGGAGTCCAAACGCAGGAGGCTCCCTCCTGCGTTAAGGCTAACGGTGTCTGCTACCTTTGTGCAGGTCTCTTCCAGGAACTTGAAGACCCCTGATCCTACAACCAAATCTAAACCTAAGCTTAAAACCTTAATCTCAACCTAATACACCATTAACCTATAATCCTAAACATCTCCTAACCTAATACCGGTCATTTTCCTTGTTGTAGCAACAATAACTAACAAGTTCCGTACAAATCTCCCAAGTACCATTGTTCAACAAAAAATAGCATACATGAAAATTAAATTGTTCACCAACACAAATATGACAATTAAACATTGTTCACCATCAAAATAACATAAAACTAAAACGCAATCATTCTTGAGTGTGTTGAGGTGCTGACTTTGGGGACTGTTGTGACTAGGCTTGATCTTCCTGGTCATCTTCCCCGTGCTATTAACATCAGCTTCTTCTATCTCAATAGCTAACTTTCTTCTCATTTTCTTTGGCCCACCAATTTGTTTATAAACTTTAGGAGCAATGAGTGTGGTTGGGCATGATGATGGTCTCTAAAGATCTTTACCATTAATTGGCTCATAGTGTTTATGTACACTTTCTTCTATGTATCCAACCAATATACCTCATCTACACATCTTTCTGGCATTCCAACATCATGTTCAGCATGTTTGCAGTCTAATCCCATCTTATGTATGTGCATGTTTTAGGCTCAATGCTAACCACACGTTGGTCTGACCCATGCATACTCATCTAATACCATTAAATTCATTAAAATATATGTGAACATAAATACATTAACAATTTGGTTGCATACCTCATATTTCGTTAGACTTGCTATTAAAACATTGTATTTAGATTCTTCTTCCTCAATGCCATTGAACAACTTAGTTGCATAGGGTGTCAAAGGTCATTCACTTCTTAGTACCACATTGTGAACCATCATAATCCTCTTAGTCATGTACTCTCTAATGTAATCTAAACATGTGATGACAGGCTTATCCCTTCTTCTAACTAACTATTTGTTAAAAACCTCACACAAGTTGTTTAGCAGTACATCACATTTTGCCCTTCTTGTTTTATCCATTAACATAATTTAAAGACTACTAAATCTAGCATAAGAATTAAAAGACTAATAAATTGAGTGTAACATCTCGTTTTCCAATTTGTAGATAAAATTATAAATATACGAAACTTATAATTTTGAATACGGTTCATCGAATAAGTAACGAATAGAATGACGAGTTAGAGTTTGATACCTAATTGAGCGTTTGACATTATAAGATATCGTTGAATGGTGATAGTGATAGTGATAGTGATAGTGATAATAAAAGAGATAAGTATCTGTGCACATGTGGTGCCAGGGTATGTGTTGTAACTTGATTAACAAAACAAACCGACGTAAACTCGGTTAAATGTGTCGACCATACGTGTGTATAAATAGGATAGTTTTTGACAGTGTCCCTCACAATACCAACTTCTCATTTCTCAAAGGGGTCAATATAAGGTGAGTATTTTGAAGCTATGGCTTTAAAGCATTCACAACCCATCCCCATTTCAATCCTCATTTTTAAAATTTAAGAATATCATACAAAAACCTCACTCCATCCCACCCCCATCCCCATGCCCCATTTAAAAAAAAATACTTTTAAAATTTAGGGGTCCTGTTAGATACTACTATACACACACATATTCTTATAATATTACCAAATTTTGGTTTTAAGAGCAATACGTGTTTTAAAATATGTCCAGGTCCAACAAATTCTCAAATTCATTAAGCTTGTTCAAGCACATAGTTTATACGTCACATCGTTAAAAGAACTATTCATAATTTCAACAATACAAGTAAATAATTTTATTATTACCTTATGCTTGATTAGATTATCTTGAAGTTATAAGCTTTTACAATATCTATGGTTTTAACAAGTTTTAGTTTCCAATTTTATTAGCACATTATGCAGTCTTTGTTCACATGATATACATTTCATTTCATAACTTTAAGGTATGCAAACACTAGCTCAATTGCACATGCCTAGACAAGTTGGCATTTTACACTTTATACTTTTATCAAGTTTAGATAAGCAAACCACAATTTGTACCAAATGTATACTCATTATACTCAAACTGAATTATGAACTATGTTCATATATGTTTACATAATATTTTCAATAGTTCAGTATTGAAAGCCTTTTAGCATGGTTTGCTCTATGTATGTTCATCAAGTAGTGATAAGGAACGGGTCCCTAGGTAGAAAAGACCCAAACTTAAAACGAGCATAACTTGGGCTATGATTGAAGTTACGAGGCCCACAAGCAGGCGGCGGGAAGGTCTTGACAAGCCGGATCACATAGCAAACAGCCGTAGGTGGTTTGGCCCTATCTGTCAGACCTTAATTTCTTGATTTCAGGCCTTATTTGCGCCAATATTCGGTTTTCCTCCGAATTCGTCAATCTTCAATACTTTTCTAATTTAAGAATAACATGTAAACTAATGATTAACGCAATTTACGTTTGTATTTATGTCATGAATTTCAATTTCATTCAGTCAATTGTAATTTTCAAAGATTTGGCAATACCTGCCAAATTTATAAAATCCCTATATAAAGGGGTACGATGTAATGTTTTGATCATTCAAAAAAATAATAAAACTTCTCTTTGCGAATGCTATTCGTTGTTTCTTGCTTCCGCTTGCGTCAAGTAGCTTTCGAATTTCATAGATCTACCATAAAAGTATGATAAGAGCAATCTATGGCCTTCGGTCATGTGCTTTACGCACTCACCATCAAGTATTCGTTTTTTTTAACGGTAAACGAATCAATTCCGAGCACTCTCGGGCACCCTTTTGGCGAATCAGGTACTCGAGAGTACCCGGGCCACCAATTGCCACCAATTCCCGGGAAAACCCGACCACCCACCCGCCCGAAGGCACGACGGTGAAATAGTCGGTAAAACCGGTCGGGATCAGGACTCGAACCCAAGCCAATGGCCGGGTCATCCCTCATTTCCCATCCACCAATGTCCTCCAAATGTAGGTAGTGGGAATTGAACCCAAGTCTCCCATAGGAAACTTTAGGCCCTCAACTAACTGGGCTACAAGTGTTGGACTCTACATTTTTCATGAGTCTTGCATTATTAGTATCAAACTTTCTTGGAATTAATTTAAGTATTTTACTAGCATGTAATTGATCAAAATTATGTATTGTTTGGTAGTCAGGCAAGGAAAAATGAAGAAATATAATTGCTGGTTGGTGGTGGCAGTGGTGGGTGGTTGCGATGATGGTGGGTGGTGGTGGTGGCAAGTGGCAGTGGGTGGATGGCATTGGTCAGCGGGGGGTAGGTGTTTGGAATGAATTTGAGGTTTAGAGATAATGAAATGGGCGTGACACAACGGATGATCCCATTACCTTAACCAACTAAAAACCTCTTTTTTCATTCCATCGCAATATTCCATTCTATTACGTCTCCTATTTCTGCATACCAAAAACTACCTTACTTGTCATTTTATTGAAGTAGTTAAAGAATCCCGTATGCTTATCACCATATAGTTCTTGAGTACATAAATGTTTACCACTCTTTATAAACACATACTTATGATAATATTGAATATGAGAATTGCAGTTCATCTTTCACAAGATTTTTCAAAGCTCATCTTTAAAACAAGTTGGAAATGTTTCTTTAGATTCCATCAACACTAATGATTTATTGGGTTGTTTAAATTTAGGATTTTCATTTTTATGTTAGTGCAATTGGATTTCAAATCATATTTTCACCATTTACCTTCGTGCTAAGATTGTACAACTTATATATTTACAATAATAATGAGTACCTCATTTGCATGGAGAACCAAATGACACTTCATCCTTTTCTTGTCATCTTTATCCTCATTGCCACCATCAATGATCCATGTAGTTATGGTGGTTGTTAGGCATGAAACATTCGAATAATATTGAACTCTGAGGCTTTCAGATGATTGAATAGACACCGAACTTCTTACACCTAGGCTCCTTCCACGCAATAAGACTATTGTACATTTCCACTTCTCGCTCTAGCTAGTTCATTTCATTATCATACTCAGTTAATCCCACTAATAGCAAAACTGTTGGGTTATATTGAGACCTCAGTTACCAGATTAGAGACTTTTGATAGCCTATTGTATAGCTTGATAGTTGAAGGACTTAATATGTAATTAAGACATAGTTTTGTGAAACCCTAGCTGGTTTGCGCACTTAAGCACGGGCCCTGCGCACTTAAGTTAAGTGCACAGGCCCTTGTGCTCTGCCTATATATAGAATGTTATGTGTGCAGCTAGGGTTTAGGGGTTTTTGGTCATCTTAGAACACAAAGAGAATTCTGCAAACTTGAGTGTATGCATCCATGGTGCTTTGATGTTTTATCATTAATGGAAAGCTGAATTTCAGTATCTTGTGTGTCGGTTTTTATTAGTTTATCTAGTTTCTTGGATTGTGAAGATTAATCACTTAAAACACCAAACAAATAGGTGTTTCTAAGTGATAACAATCTTGTGCACTTGAAAGATCTAGTATTTTGGGACTACAATTTGGTATCAGAGCCTCTGTGCTCTAGATTGTATCTGATCAAGATACCAAAACCCTCATTTTCTTAGTTTTTCTTTATGTTTTTATAAATTTTTGTGTTTTCATAAAAAAAAGGGTTTTTCATCTCTATTTGCTTCAAATTTCCCTTATAGTTGTGTTTCTAAGGTGTTAAAAGTTGTTTATCTTTGATAGAAACATCATCCGAGCACTTCAGATCAATTGAAAAAGGCTTGGATAAGATTCTGCTGTGTTTTGTGCATTATCAGACTGTTTTGCACACTTAATTGCGCACTTATTTCTTGATTCTGAGTACTTAGCTCATAGTTGAGTACTTGTCTCAAAATTTGAGTACTTATTTTGAGCACTTAGTTCATAGTTTGAGTACTTGTCTAAAATTTTGAGTACTTATTTTGAGTACTTATTTCAACTTTTGAGTACTTATTTCAAATTTTGAGCACTTGTTTTAAATTTTGAGTACTTGTTTCAAATTTTGAGCACTTGTTTCATATTTTGAGTACTTAGTTCATAGTTTGAGTACTTGTCTAAAATTTTGAGTACTTATTTTGAGTACTTATTTCAACCTTTGAGTACTTATTTCAAATTTTGAGCACTTGTTTCAAATTTTGAGTACTTATTTCAAATTTTGAGTACTTGTCTCATATTTTTGCGTACTTATTTTAAAATTTTGAGCACTTATATCTTCAAAGGCTAACAATTAGTTTTATCTCCAAAAACACAACTAGGGTTTCTGTGCACTTATCAGAAATCACTAGTTAGTTTGAGCACTTGCTGAAAGGGTGCAATTTTTGAGTACTTGGCTAGGGTTTCTGCGCACTTAAAATCTTAAACGAGAGTTTAAGTGTTTGTGTACTTAAATAAGTTAGCAAACTGATCAGTCAAAGACTGAGCACTTGTCTTGCTCAGCCTTGACAGATTTGCGCACCTAGCTTCTTGTGTACTTCAAGATTGCGCACTTATCAGGAGATCAAGATCTTGACATTGCTGTTTGCTTCAGTGTTTCAGGTTGCTGCTGTCTGGTTGCCGCGCACTTAACAAAATTTGCGCACTTATTTGCGTACTTGTGGACTGATCATTAAAATTAAGGACTTTGGACATTTTCTGAACTGTTAAACTATAAAATCTGATAAACAAACTGTTAAAACTTACTTAAATCATGGCCGGTAACAATAACCACTCAACAGTAAATCCTATCACTCAACAAAAACTTGAAACCGGAACAACAACTAGAGTTCCTAAGTTAAAAGGTGTAGAGGACTATGGAACTTGGAAGAACAGAATGAGATCATTCTTCTATGTCACGGACTTCACCCAATGGAATTCCATCCAGTTGGGCCCACACATTCCAATGAGAACCACTGCCACAGGAGAAGAGTTTAACCCTGATCCAACCACTTATACTGATGCCGATAAACAGCTTCTTCAGAGAGATCATAAGGCTTATGGTGCCCTTACCATGGCCTTATCAAACGATGTGTATAACATGTTTGAGGAGTATGGCACTGCGCACGATCTATGGTTTGCGTTAAATGAGTACTATGAAGGGAATGAAGAGATGCGCCAGTATAAGCAAGATATGGTGCAGAAAGAATATGACATGTTCGGTAGCATTCGTGGTGAAAGCTTGAGCTCACATATCGAGCGATTCATGAGTATGTTAACCAAGATGAAGAAGGCAGGAATTCCCGTTAACAATCGAAATTCCATCAAGAAACTGCTTGACTCCCTGCCCAAAGAATGGAGCATACAGTGCATGTTAATCAGAAAAGAGTATCTAGACGCTCAATCTACATTGGCTGATCACATCAACACTCTGAAGTCGTTCGAAATGGACATCACAAAAAGAGAGATGAACCAGACTGCTCCAAAAGCTGTGCCCACCACAGCTATGAAGAATCTGGCATTAATGACTCCAGTTGGAAACATGGGTTCAAGCTCATCACATGCATATGTGGAGGCAATGGGTGGTGGTAGTTCAAGTTCGGGAAAGACAGTATCATACTCTGACACAGCTGCTAAGATACTTAACCCACAGCAGACAAAGCTTGCAAACGAACATGTTGAGCTCTTCAACACTTTCATGTCTAGCTTTGAGGCTTTAAAGACAGGTGAAATCAAGAGTGAGATGATGAATCCTGAAGACATGTATCAGGTTGACCCAGATGATATGGAGGAAATGGATTTGAAATGGCAGATGGCCATGATTACTTTGAGGGTGAAGAGGTTTCAAGATAGAACTGGTAGAAGAGTTGGCATGGGCAAAGTGGGCTTTGATAAGTCTAAGATCAGATGCTACAACTGCAAGACTCTTGGGCACTTCAAGTATGAGTGCCCCACTCTAAGTCAAGCAGAAATCAAGCTGGCAAAAAGGATGGTTGACATAACTGATGGAAGGGAAGCAAATCAGCAGAAGGCGTTGGTGGTTGAGGACTTTGACTGGGGAGAGGAGGCTGCAGCAACTGAAGCTGAGGTAAACAAGGCTTTGATGGCCAAAATCTGCACCAAATCCGCAAACGGCGTGAACTCTCTGGAAGGGCCGTCTGCGGAGATGCCAAAGAATGGAGCACTGGAGAATGCAGGTCTGAAAGGAATGCTAGTGGGCGATAAAGGAAAAGAAGCGACGTCTGAGGAAGCACTCGTGGCTGAGAAGACCTCCACCAGCAAAGCAAATGAGAAGCTACAGAGAGTGCCCAAGACAGTTGAGGAGAGAGATCTGGTAAGTATTCCTCTTGAAATAAAATCAAAGCTGTGCTCACCAAGGTGTGTTACAGCTGTTGCTTACTGTTTGTCCCACAATAGGAAAATTTTAAGAGAAATGGATGACATCCGAAAAATCAACACTGAAATGAAAGAAAATGAGTTAGCATATCTGCGAAAGTTAAATGCAACAATAGCTGAAATGCAAACTCTAAAAGAATTTGTTCTCAGAAAAGATTTTTTAATAAATGACTTAACTGAAAAACTAGAAATATCTAGAAATGAAACAAATCATCTCCAAATTGTTGTGGACAAATGGAATGTAAGCAAGCATGCTCATACAGATATCCTTGATTGTTCAAGAATCATTCGTCAAAGATGGAATTGGGTATAAGGATAAAAAGGGAATTGTAAAATCTCTATTTTTACCTTTGAGCAAAAGTGAATATATACCCATTCCAAAACCACATCCAAAAAATGATCTTTTTGAATAAGAATGTGTCAAATCTGAGTCAAACTCTAATATAAGTAAAATAAGTGCAGATATGACCCAACAGGATCAGGTGAACAATGATGAGAGTTGTGGTGGACAAACGATGGGGTTAGGTCACCCAGGTGCCAATTACTCTACAGTGAATTGGTTCATCTGGAGTCATGACAAGTCTAAAACTATTTTGAACTCGGATGAATGTAACAACTTAACTAAACTGGATGATTGTAATAGTTTATCTAGGCCGGATGACTGTACTACATTAACATCTAAACTTAATTTAAAGGGCGTTGTGGACCCTGATGATAGGAAGAATCCTATCAAACGCTCAGATATTTGTGTTGACAATGTTATGCCAGTTTGTGTTGATCTTAATGTTGCATTCTCTGATAATGAAAATGTATATAGACCATCTCCGTTTGTACCAGAATTAAAAAGAAACAGGTTTGGAAAATTCCTTACTGAAGAAATTCCAGAGTTTACTCCATCATCAACAGATATGTCATGTTCTGAAGAATCACAAAGTGAAACAGATAACACAATTCCTGAAGAATCACAAAGTGATACAGAAAGTGACATTAGCGAGCCAGACTGCAACACAAATAAGGAATCAAGCAACAACAACATTGATGAACCATGTTCCAGTGAAAGCTCATGCTCAAGCAAGATCAAGAGAAGAGCATCACAACCATCATCATCCAGACCCTCTCCAAAGATCAAGCCAAAGCACTCAAAATGCTTTAGATGTGGAAATGAGGGACATGTGGTTAAAAATTGTCATTTGAAACCCAAACCACAAAGTGATACCAATACCCAAAAATCTTTTTCAGTTCAAATTAAAGATCTTCAAGAAACTATAAGAAGTTTTGTTAAGGTCACAAAAACTTGGAAAATACAAGAGTCAGTTTTGGGTGAAAATCACGACAGATTAAAACTAAAACAGACTTGGATTCCAAAAGTTACTTAAAATATGGTCTGAGTCGTGATTGTACATAGTGTCTCGT
The DNA here is from genome assembly GCA_028751855.1 of Ambrosia trifida. Classification (NCBI taxonomy): domain Eukaryota; kingdom Viridiplantae; phylum Streptophyta; class Magnoliopsida; order Asterales; family Asteraceae; genus Ambrosia; species Ambrosia trifida. The sequence continues at coordinate 88,075,151 of CM054131.1, forward strand.
ATATTTATCTGTATATTTCTCTTGTTTTATGTATTTTTTTAGAATAAACTACAGAAATGGTTGATTGCCCTGATGAGATATCTATGGCATGACTGATAGCGGGGCGTCAAGGCACATGACGAGACTAAAAGAACTCCTCAAAAACTATCGGTTCATTGATGGAGAGTTTGTGGCTTTCGCCGGAAACGAGAAGGGCGGAAAGATAGTTGGGATAGGAGACGTGATTTCTGAAGCACTGACTTTAGAAGATGTGAACTATGTTCCAGAATTGTGCTAAAATCTGCTGAGTGTATCACAAGTCTGCGACAAAGGAATCTCAGTGTTATTTAATGACATGGAGTGCATCTTTCTAAATCCAGGATTCATTCCTCCTACGAATATGATTATGCTTAAAGCTCCTTTTGCGGCCCAAACAACACTTGTACCAGATCTTCAGGGGCCTTCAGTGAATCCTCACACTTATCGATCAATGATTGGCTCTCTGATGTATCTAACAGCTAGCAGACCAGATATCATGTGGGCAGTTAGATGCTGTGCGCGTTTTCAATCCAATCCTAAGCAATCGCATGAAACTGCAGTGAAAAAGAGTCTTCCGCTACCTCAAAGGAACACCAAAACTTGGTTTATGGTATCCTAAGAGTGATAACTTTGATCTAATCGCTTACTCTGATAGTGATCATGTAGGTTGTAGGATTGACAGAAAATCTGTCTTTGGTGGTTGTCAATTTCTGGGTAACAGGCTAGTGTCTTGGCAGAGCAAGAAGCAGACCACCGTGTCCATCTCCACTGCTCAAGCCGAATACACAGCTGCATCCAGTTGTTGCTGTCAGGTGTTATGGATCCAAAATCAGCTTTTGGACTACGGTTTGAATGTCATGCATACACTTATTTTTATTGATAATGATGCATGTCGTGACATCGTGAAGAATCCAATTGATCATTGATGTGTGTAAATGTATATATAAAAATAACACAAGCTTTAATTAAAACGACTCACCTAAAAACTACACACGCACGACAAGTGTACCGGTCGCAAAGCAGTAAACAGGTAAGACCGAGTATCGAACCCAAAGACGCGAATGCAACTCTAGATCACACCCTATACCGAATACTAGCCTAAATAAATATATACTTAAATGGGGGGTATTTTAAACTACTAATTACAAACTTAGAAGAAACTAAATTAAAATAACCTCAACTTCGTATACGAACCTAGGAGCTTGGAGAAATCGGATAGGAAGAAGGCTGGTTACTTAGGTAAAATCCCTAGACACTAGCAATAAATCCTGAATCTGGTAATTAACTTGAGACCCTATTCTTATCTAATAAACCTCCTGTCAAAGATAGCTCACTAGACTTAAGGCGGGACAAGTGCAGAAATGCTAAGATGGATCCGGATCGCCCTAGCGTACCGAAATCCCACAGAAATCAGATTAAAACCTCTCCTGGATTAAAACCCTTAAACTATGAAGCAGACTTAAACTCTACTGAAGAAAACCTAGGAAAACTCTAAACACGAACAAGTAGCGACTCCCGCCCTAGCGCTTGCCAACTACCGAACAATGCCTAGTTAGTTACCTAGCAAACTCGAGTTAGATTTCTCACCCTCAAGAATGGACTGCACGTCTTAGTTAATTTATTATATTAGTTTGTTATACTTGTGTCGTACTCCAACTCCAAATACTAGCACGCTAACCTAAGTTGACGAACTAGATTGATTTCAAGACCTAGGGGGTATCTCTACATGCCTAGCTCCACAAAACCAATAAACAAACTTCAAATAAAATTAACACCAACACACATATATCAAATCCAACAATAGAAATAAAAATCATGTAATCCTACACATCAAAATTAAAAACCAAGAATCATTAAAAACTGCAAATAATGTGTCTAGTTCATAAACCTAAGCAACCATAAAAGTCTTAGTTCATAATCTTTATAAACATCACAAAATAAATAAAAATAGTTTTAACCATGTCTATAAAAATAATAAACGAAAACTAAACCTAACCCAAGGCTCGTTGGCTATTGATCTTTAACGTGCCCGTGGCCTTTTCTCCTTCCGTGCTCGTTCGATCGTCACCGCTTGAATATTAATTTTTGGCGATCGTGCGACTGTCCCAAGAATTTTTCATTGTGAATGAATGATTGAAGTTTATATATATCCTGGCGGCTGACTCCTCTCTTTGTTGATAATATTCTTGTTCTCTTCATCAAAATAAAATAGAAAAACCCTTTGACCTTTTGGGCCGTGAATTCTCAATTCACATTTTATTTTTTTTTCATTTAATTATTATTATTATTATTATTATTATTATTATTATTATTATTATTATTATTACTCGGTGCTCTACACTCGGGTGTTCTTGGCTTGACCAAAGTTCATCGTTTACGCTCCAACGTTCACACGAACACCTACCAAAATATAAAATAAATAAATAAGTACTAAAAATTAATAAAAATCTATACAATGACAAAAATAGGCCAGCAAACGAATACACGCCTAAAACTACTAAAAACTATATACAAAAGACTCAATTATAACAAAAAATACATAAGAGAATAGATGTGTTTTACGACACATCAATCATTCTAAAACCAAACACATTGAAATTCGGATTCACTCAATTCGCGATGCGCACGACAAAGGGTACATACAGGTGTTGCCTATAGATACTGCTGATCAAAAAGCAGATATCTTTACAAAAGCTTTCGATAAAACACAGTTTCATCAGTTGGTTTCATGGCTTGAGATGATAAATTTTGATAAAAAAAAAAACCTTTACTTGTGCATATTTTATAGAAAAATCTTCTTTTCTTTCAAAACAAGATTTTTGGGGGAGAAAGTAAACCAGTCCATCTCTCATGCAAAATTAATTCAGGAAATGATAGGAACTAATCATATTTCGTCAGCATGTGAATAGGACCCAGAGGATGTTGTGGCCTCAAGCAACGATATGTCGGCAGATTCAGCTTGGAATCAAGTAAACTGCTACTAGGTGACTAACAATAAAGATCTACACGGAAAGCTGGATTCCCACTGTGCTTTAGGTCTTCACAAGCTGAGTCCGGTCATACATAGGTTGAGAAATTAAAAGACACAGAAAATTTTGTGCATAGGTAAATAAAAAGACACCTAAGAGTGCAAGCTACCAATGCGGGGCTAAGAAAAACAAAATTTTTGAAACTGAGCAGCAAAAGACACGCAATGTTAGTGACGTGCAAATATATATAGATAGCTCACCGAACGATCAGATGATCATCTTCTCTGCTTATGGTAACATAGACCTGAAGCTCTCATCATCTGATCAGGATAATGATCATCTTCTCTGCTTATGGTAACATAGACCTGAAGCTCTCATCATTATATTTCAATAAACCTTGAGGATCGGTAGGCGAATACCTAGCACACTGTGGGGTCCATAAAATTTTCGTCAATATTACCGAAAAACATGATAAACAGCATCGCCAAACACATGTTGAAAGAGAAAAGGCATGGATTTAAGTGGACAAGCATACCGACAATTGTTCTTAGGCTACAGCTATCCAATGGGAAGTTGAAACGGGATCTGGCAGGTATGGCTAGTATGATCTTGAATGCAGAAGGTGAGACTTGGTAAAACCCCACTTATTAAAATGGATCTGGGCTTTAAAACTCACTTATTGGGCTAAATCTTGAACTCTGCGTACTTATTGGGCCGTGCGCACTTAACTCAAGTGCGCAGGCCCATCTGTTGACTTAAATACTGAGTCAAATCTTGTTAAAAAGTTTTATCTTCTTTAACACTTTTTACAAACCCTAATCATCTGTTCATCACCCTGTTCATCTTCATCACCGTTCATCATCATCATCATCATCATCACAACTAATCACCCCCAAACACCCTAATCATCCCAAATCAAACCTCATTTCTTTGTTTGCTGTTTCTCATCTTGTAACACCCCAACCGATGGCGGAAACATCGAGGTGTCACGTAGTGACGATTGTTCAAAAGCACATGGACTAAAATGTAAATATCAATAGCAATAAACTTTCATTATTCAAAACGAAATACAATGAGTCTTAATAGAAATCTCAAACATAAATAATAAATTTATTTAAGCACTAGGTCCATCCTAAGCGTGAAAGCAAGTAAGATCAAACGTCACCTGAAACATGTACAAAATAATTTGTCAACACATATAATGCATTGGTGAGTAACTCCGTTGGATATATATATAGTACAAAACGTTTCGCAAATTCCTGTGTTGTACACCATTTGCAATTATGTAATTTAAGTAATGACCGTTCAAAATCAACCCTATGTAGTAAGTATCAAGAATCAAGAATCAAAACATTTTTTGTAATATGAATCACAAGACAATGACCAAGGTCTCTCAACAGAGTCACAAGGGGTATATACCATAGTACTATTCATTGAAATGCCAGGCCCTCAAAGGTTAATGATTTTGACAAGTCATAGACACACAAATTAACATAAAGCAAACACACAGGAGAATTGCTATTTTAGTAAGAAGTAATAGAAACTTGATAATAAGTACATGAATCACCCCAAAAATAGTAAAACAGTAAAAAGGGGAAAGATATACTCACAGTTTGCGAAAGCGATCAAAATCCACTTAAGCGGTTGTGAGCTAAGTAGTGAGAATTCCGAGGAATTCAACCTATAACGTATATGAATACTAGTAAGGTAAAGTCTACAAAGTCTAAGGTATCTAGGGTCTAAGGCATTAGGGTTTGCTAAGTCGATTTGGGGAATTAGAGTTTTTATGATTTAGTCGAATTAATGTAAAAGTTGTATATTAAAATAATATACTAAAGTTTGTAAATATGATTTAGGTAATATAATTATTACCGATTAAATATTTAGATAACAATACGTTTGAATAATTAAGACAAAATAATTTAGTTAGTTACTTTAACTAAATTAAAATAATACGATAATCATAAATATATAAATAAATAATTTTTGTGTTACACAACGATTCAACAAAAATAATTAAGACATTAAACCATACGAGTATTTCTATTTTATAATAAAACATTTATAAAATAGATGTTTAAATTGTATAAATAAATAAATGTTTTATTATGTCTAACTAAACGTAAATAAGACTAATAATATTATACGTGATCCAAAAATATTTATTTTATAGAAAATGGATGATTTCTGATGTAAACATATTAGAATAATTTTCCCATAATTTATATAAACTTATTTATATTTAAAACTGATTTAGTGAGATTAAATCATGTTTAAATGATTAAAAATGGGAAAATTAATAAAAATAAATGTTTTATTGACCAATAATTTTTATTTCAGTTGAGAATGATTAGAAATAATTACTCAAAAATTTTGAGATTAAAATCATTAAAAATGAATTTTTTATCAATTATTTATGATTAAAACAATTTAATTCAATAAAAATATAAAAATAAAACATTTTTCAGAAAATAAAAATGTGGAAATGTTCTTTATGGTGTCAAGAAGCTACACCTAAATTTTCATGATTTCTGGATAGATAATGGATTTATTATGAATATTATAAGGAAAAAGTAGTATTTATATATTTATATATATAAATATTACCTAAAATAACCTCCATAAACAAAAAAAAAAAAACAAAAATTCGGGGTGAAAGGGTCTTGAACCCGGGTCCTCAGGCTCCAACCCAACAGACTTACCCAGTGGACCATGTATCTCTTTTGTGTTTTTAGATAGTTTTAAAATGTTTTTAACATATAAATAACCTTCATCATCTTCTTTCCCAAATCTCTAAGAACCCTAACCCTAGAACAACTTTCTAATAGCCTGATTCAAGTATGATTAAGCCATGAGACCTTAGGGCTTTTGAAGGTGAGTACACAAGGATTAAAATGGCGTAAAAAAAACGACTTACGTTGCGTATGAAGGCTGCGCGCGACAATAGCAGGTCCACGAGTGAGGAGGCCGATTTCCGGGCTTCTGAATGCGTTTGGAACGATTATAAAGTGGGTTTAGAATGATAATCGGTGCAGAAAACGAATGGGACGAACTGTTTATAAGTATTCAATCGTTTTGAAACCGTGAAACTCGCCGGTTACAACAACACATCTCAATGCTCGCCTTAAACGCACTATTATGATGGATTAATGAGGGGAAACGGATAGAAATAAATGGAGAAATAATTTGGGATGGGTTTTGAACGGTTACAACTCTTTAAATCGGAAATATGTGTTCGCCGGAAATCTTCGCCGGAAATGTTTGCTGGCCGGAAAAACGCATCAGCAGAATGTGGAGAGGGAAAACATTTTAAACTTTTGGAACTTGGCAGAATTAGCCCCTCTTATTTAACCTAAGTTAGTTTCAAAGTTTTCTTGTTAGTTTTCCCTTTATAATCACTAACTAAGTTAACTATTTAACTTAAAACTTTTATAACTTGAAATTTTTATAATATATATATATATTTTTTCGAATAACGTTGCAACATACGCGTTAGTTTAAAACTTATACCCGATCCACAATAACTATAAACGATGAAATTTCAGTTTGCTTTAAAAAAATTAAATTTGAAAACGACGAAAAAAAAACTTGCAGGAACTATAATGAAAATATTCTAAGGACTATTATTGTCAATCTGACAAAAGACGAGGGTGACGGATGTCACAGGCTCCCCTACTTTAGAAAATTTCGTCTCGAAATTTCTTTCAAGTGAAGGTTTCTGGTGTATGTGTGCATGTTATCGATGAAAATCAGTTACGAATTGGTCCAAGAAAAGTTTATAACTCAGTTCGTAGGGTTCCTAAAACAGGTATAAGATTGACAGAAAATTTATAATCGTTTGGGTTCTATGTGCATTTACGGAGCATATAAGAATAAGATTTGCCATTAACAACCTCCATAGAAAAAGGATGGGTAAGGTGAGGACAAGTACGAGCAAGTAAAGGTTCAACTTCTAATGAGACAAAACTTCTATCCATACCGATATCAAAATCGAAGCATATAAGTTAGTAATAAGAAATGTACCATTGACAACGTCGTTGGTAGCTTGATCTTGGTTAGCGTTGATGTTGAAAGCACGACCACGAGCTGGAGCTGCTTGTATTGCTGGAACTGCTGGGACTGCTGGGGTTTGCTGACGAGCCTGAATAAAAGCCGTAAGATGAGGGCATCTGTTTTGCATATGGTTAGGATCACCACAAGCGTAACAAACTCTGGATTGGTCAGCTCCCTGGTTTTGGATAACAGTCTGTGGGTTATTTATTGGTCGATTGGCAACACGACAGAAAGGAATGGTATGACCCAGTCTTCCACAAGCATCACACTTACGACACGGTAAATTGGTGGGATGATGGTAGTGGCAGGTGGCACATTGAGGTTGTTTCCCAGTATAAGCCCTTGGGGTTGATTGAGGTGCGGTAGGTGGGTTTGCAACAGGAACCTGGTTAAGAGGTGCAACTACAGCATAGTTTTGGTTTCCACCTTTTCGTTTCTTATTGGAACTAGAGGCAGAGGCAGAGTTTTCTTGGGAAGGTTCAGTGGTAGCAGGGGTTTCAGTAGGTCTTTTAGTACCCTTACGAGTTAGAGTATCATCCTTGACATGCTTGTCAGTAAGAGATGCTGCGAGACGGATGGCATCCTCTACAGTAGCAGGCTTGCTTCCCATAACCGAGTCATGGATCTGAGGTGGCAGTCCCTCAATATACTTCTCAATTGCCAAGGATACCGGGGTTACCATACGAGGAATCAGTAAGCTCAACTCGTGGTAACGGTTGTTGTAGGGAACATTGTTTCCACTGTCCTGCTTAAGGTGATAGAACTCATCCTCCAATTTCTTCATCTCACTACGAGGACAGAACTCAGTAGTCATGGCGATTTTGAAATCATCCCAAGACATAGCTAAAGTGGCTTCCGTCCCTCGAGCATGTTTTTCACCATTCCACCAAGTAAGCGCTCTCTTTTGAAGAACACCCGTGGCATGACGAACACGTAGGTTATCTGGACAGTCGCTATTAATGAACGTATTCTCCATACTTTCGAACCATTCAAGTAACCCAGTGGCTCCCTCAGTGCCATTAAACTTGTTGGGGTGACATGAGTTGAAGTGCTTGAAAGTGCACTTATTCTCACTAGCCCCACCATTTCCATTCGTATTCCCGTTAGAGTTCCCATTCGAGCTACCGTTCAGGTTAAGGTTTGGAATAATAGCATTAATGATGTTAGGAACAAGTGTTTCCAACTTGTCATTGAGCATGGTCGCGATACGCTGATCAGATTTCAGTTTAGCCTGACGCTTCGAGGCTCTCTTACGAGATTCGCGATCAGACATCTACAAAAGTGCACAATAATTATGAGATTTGATTCCAAAAATCTTGGAAATGCCATAGTTTACATCAAGACAAGTAACACATAACATGAGATATAGTAATTATAAATTGATATAAGAAAAATTATGAGTATCATAAAGAAAATCATGATAAAACTTCAAATGAAAAACAATACCAAGTATAAAACGAGATATAAGAGTGTTTCCAAAGAAACTGTTGACTGATTAAAGTAATTGAAATATTATTAGTGACTTGTGGGGGCGTACTTTAGCCTATAAGTGAATGCTCATCCCGAGAATTCCCAGGTAGGTAAACGGGTCCCTCGTCTGATTGGGATTTATGCGAATTACCAACCTAGACAGAAAACTCAGAATACAGGCGCTCACCCTTCCAGATTGCACGTGCCCCGTCACAAATAATTTCCCAAAACTTTAGCGGATCTTGAAATGTGGAAAATATATATATCCTCGAGATGTGGATTTCACTCCTAACTCAAAGATATACTTCCAAATAGTAAAAATATGATGGAGTGAAACTGGTCACTAAGATAAGGATGTCACTCCTAGCTTAGTGAGTAAGTTTCTTTTGGAGGGATAGATTCCTTGAGATTTGGACGTCTCCTATCTCGAAAGGAAAATATTCCAAGATAAATAAAATAAATAAATAAAACATATAAAGAGTGAAACTATTCACCAAGGTATGGATATCACTCCTAACTTGGTGTTTTCGTTCCATTTGTAGAATAAAAATCTTCTCCGAGTATAATGAAAAGTAAAAGGAGAAAATATATCTAAAGAAATATGAGAATAAAAGAAAGCATATAATGGGTCGCTTAGTTATAGTCTAGGTCAAAAGCATTTACTAATAACCTAATTCCCTATAACCATGGCTCTGATACCAATCTGTAACACCCCAACCGATGGCGGAAACATCGAGGTGTCACGTAGTGACGATTGTTCAAAAGCACATGGACTAAAATGTAAATATCAATAGCAATAAACTTTCATTATTCAAAACGAAATACAATGAGTCTTAATAGAAATCTCAAACATAAATAATAAATTTATTTAAGCACTAGGTCCATCCTAAGCGTGAAAGCAAGTAAGATCAAACGTCACCTGAAACATGTACAAAATAATTTGTCAACACATATAATGCATTGGTGAGTAACTCCGTTGGATATATATATATAGTACAAAACGTTTCGCAAATTCCTGTGTTGTACACCATTTGCAATTATGTAATTTAAGTAATGTCCGTTCAAAATCAACCCTATGTAGTAAGTATCAAGAATCAAGAATCAAAACATTTTTTGTAATATGAATCACAAGACAATGACCAAGGTCTCTCAACAGAGTCACAAGGGGTATATACCATAGTACTATTCATTGAAATGCCAGGCCCTCAAAGGTTAATGATTTTGACAAGTCATAGACACACAAATTAACATAAAGCAAACACACAGGAGAATTGCTATTTTAGTAAGAAGTAATAGAAACTTGATAATAAGTACATGAATCACCCCAAAAATAGTAAAACAGTAAAAAGGGGAAAGATATACTCACAGTTTGCGAAAGCGATCAAAATCCACTTAAGCGGTTGTGAGCTAAGTAGTGAGAATTCCGAGGAATTCAACCTATAACGTATATGAATACTAGTAAGGTAAAGTCTACAAAGTCTAAGGTATCTAGGGTCTAAGGCATTAGGGTTTGCTAAGTCGATTTGGGGAATTAGAGTTTTTATGATTTAGTCGAATTAATGTAAAAGTTGTATATTAAAATAATATACTAAAGTTTGTAAATATGATTTAGGTAATATAATTATTACCGATTAAATATTTAGATAACAATACGTTTGAATAATTAAGACAAAATAATTTAGTTAGTTACTTTAACTAAATTAAAATAATACGATAATCATAAATATATAAATAAATAATTTTTGTGTTACACAACGATTCAACAAAAATAATTAAGACATTAAACCATACGAGTATTTCTATTTTATAATAAAACATTTATAAAATAGATGTTTAAATTGTATAAATAAATAAATGTTTTATTATGTCTAACTAAACGTAAATAAGACTAATAATATTATACGTGATCCAAAAATATTTATTTTATAGAAAATGGATGATTTCTGATGTAAACATATTAGAATAATTTTCCCATAATTTATATAAACTTATTTATATTTAAAACTGATTTAGTGAGATTAAATCATGTTTAAATGATTAAAAATGGGAAAATTAATAAAAATAAATGTTTTATTGACCAATAATTTTTATTTCAGTTGAGAATGATTAGAAATAATTACTCAAAAATTTTGAGATTAAAATCATTAAAAATGAATTTTTTATCAATTATTTATGATTAAAACAATTTAATTCAATAAAAATATAAAAATAAAACATTTTTCAGAAAATAAAAATGTGGAAATGTTCTTTATGGTGTCAAGAAGCTACACCTAAATTTTCATGATTTCTGGATAGATAATGGATTTATTATGAATATTATAAGGAAAAAGTAGTATTTATATATTCATATATATAAATATTACCTAAAATAACCTCCATAAACAAAAAAAAAAAAACAAAAATTCGGGGTGAGAGGGTCTTGAACCCGGGTCCTCAGGCTCCAACCCAACAGACTTACCCAGTGGACCATGTATCTCTTTTGTGTTTTTAGATAGTTTTAAAATGTTTTTAACATATAAATAACCTTCATCATCTTCTTCCCCAAATCTCTAAGAACCCTAACCCTAGAACAACTTTCTAATAGCCTGATTCAAGTATGATTAAGCCATGAGACCTTAGGGCTTTTGAAGGTGAGTACACAAGGATTAAAATGGCGTAAAAAAAAACGACTCACGTTGCGTATGAAGGCTGCGCGCGACAATAGCAGGTCCACGAGTGAGGAGGCCGATTTCCGGGCTTCTGAATGCGTTTGGAACGATTATAAAGTGGGTTTAGAATGATAATCGGTGCAGAAAACGAATGGGACGAACTGTTTATAAGTATTCAATCGTTTTGAAACCGTGAAACTCGCCGGTTACAACAACACATCTCAATGCTCGCCTTAAACGCACTATTATGATGGATTAATGAGGGGAAACGGATAGAAATAAATGGAGAAATGATTTGGGATGGGTTTTGAACGGTTACAACTCTTTAAATCGGAAATATGTGTTCGCCGGAAATCTTCGCCGGAAATGTTTGCTGGCCGGAAAAACGCATCAGCAGAATGTGGAGAGGGAAAACATTTTAAACTTTTGGAACTTGGCAGAATTAGCCCCTCTTATTTAACCTAAGTTAGTTTCAAAGTTTTCTTGTTAGTTTTCCCTTTATAATCACTAACTAAGTTAACTATTTAACTTAAAACTTTTATAACTTGAAATTTTTATAATATATATATATATTTTTTCGAATAACGTTGCAACATACGCGTTAGTTTAAAACTTATACCCGATCCACAATAACTATAAACGATGAAATTTCAGTTTGCTTTAAAAAAATTAAATTTGAAAACGACGAAAAAAAAACTTGCAGGAACTATAATGAAAATATTCTAAGGACTATTATTGTCAATCTGACAAAAGACGAGGGTGACGGATGTCACAGGCTCCCCTACTTTAGAAAATTTCGTCTCGAAATTTCTTTCAAGTGAAGGTTTCTGGTGTATGTGTGCATGTTATCGATGAAAATCAGTTACGAATTGGTCCAAGAAAAGTTTATAACTCAGTTCGTAGGGTTCCTAAAACAGGTATAAGATTGACAGAAAATTTATAATCGTTTGGGTTCTATGTGCATTTACGGAGCATATAAGAATAAGATTTGCCATTAACAACCTCCATAGAAAAAGGATGGGTAAGGTGAGGACAAGTACGAGCAAGTAAAGGTTCAACTTCTAATGAGACAAAACTTCTATCCATACCGATATCAAAATCGAAGCATATAAGTTAGTAATAAGAAATGTACCATTGACAACGTCGTTGGTAGCTTGATCTTGGTTAGCGTTGATGTTGAAAGCACGACCACGAGCTGGAGCTGCTTGTATTGCTGGAACTGCTGGGGTTTGCTGACGAGCCTGAATAAAAGCCGTAAGATGAGGGCATCTGTTTTGCATATGGTTAGGATCACCACAAGCGTAACAAACTCTGGATTGGTCAGCTCCCTGGTTTTGGATAACAGTCTGTGGGTTATTTATTGGTCGATTGGCAACACGACAGAAAGGAATGGTATGACCCAGTCTTCCACAAGCATCACACTTACGACACGGTAAATTGGTGGGATGATGGTAGTGGCAGGTGGCACATTGAGGTTGTTTCCCAGTATAAGCCCTTGGGGTTGATTGAGGTGCGGTAGGTGGGTTTGCAACAGGAACCTGGTTAAGAGGTGCAACTACAGCATAGTTTTGGTTTCCACCTTTTCGTTTCTTATTGGAACTAGAGGCAGAGGCAGAGTTTTCTTGGGAAGGTTCAGTGGTAGCAGGGGTTTCAGTAGGTCTTTTAGTACCCTTACGAGTTAGAGTATCATCCTTGACATGCTTGTCAGTAAGAGATGCTGCGAGACGGATGGCATCCTCTACAGTAGCAGGCTTGCTTCCCATAACCGAGTCATGGATCTGAGGTGGCAGTCCCTCAATATACTTCTCAATTGCCAAGGATACCGGGGTTACCATACGAGGAATCAGTAAGCTCAACTCGTGGTAACGGTTGTTGTAGGGAACATTGTTTCCACTGTCCTGCTTAAGGTGATAGAACTCATCCTCCAATTTCTTCATCTCACTACGAGGACAGAACTCAGTAGTCATGGCGATTTTGAAATCATCCCAAGACATAGCTAAAGTGGCTTCCGTCCCTCGAGCATGTTTTTCACCATTCCACCAAGTAAGCGCTCTCTTTTGAAGAACACCCGTGGCATGACGAACACGTAGGTTATCTGGACAGTCGCTATTAATGAACGTATTCTCCATACTTTCGAACCATTCAAGTAACCCAGTGGCTCCCTCAGTGCCATTAAACTTGTTGGGGTGACATGAGTTGAAGTGCTTGAAAGTGCACTTATTCTCACTAGCCCCACCATTTCCATTCGTATTCCCGTTAGAGTTCCCATTCGAGCTACCGTTCAGGTTAAGGTTTGGAATAATAGCATTAATGATGTTAGGAACAAGTGTTTCCAACTTGTCATTGAGCATGGTCGCGATACGCTGATCAGATTTCAGTTTAGCCTGACGCTTCGAGGCTCTCTTACGAGATTCGCGATCAGACATCTACAAAAGTGCACAATAATTATGAGATTTGATTCCAAAAATCTTGGAAATGCCATAGTTTACATCAAGACAAGTAACACATAACATGAGATATAGTAATTATAAATTGATATAAGAAAAATTATGAGTATCATAAAGAAAATCATGATAAAACTTCAAATGAAAAACAATACCAAGTATAAAACGAGATATAAGAGTGTTTCCAAAGAAATTGTTGACTGATTAAAGTAATTGAAATATTATTAGTGACTTGTGGGGGCGTACTTTAGCCTATAAGTGAATGCTCATCCCGAGAATTCCTAGGTAGGTAAACGGGTCCCTCGTCTGATTGGGATTTATGCGAATTACCAACCTAGACAGAAAACTCAGAATACAGGCGCTCACCCTTCCAGATTGCACGTGCCCCGTCACAAATAATTTCCCAAAACTTTAGCGGATCTTGAAATGTGGAAAATATATATATCCTCGAGATGTGGATTTCACTCCTAACTCAAAGATATACTTCCAAATAGTAAAAATATGATGGAGTGAAACTGGTCACTAAGATAAGGATGTCACTCCTAGCTTAGTGAGTAAGTTTCTTTTGGAGGGATAGATTCCTTGAGATTTGGACGTCTCCTATCTCGAAAGGAAAATATTCCAAGATAAATAAAATAAATAAATAAAACATATAAAGAGTGAAACTATTCACCAAGGTATGGATATCACTCCTAACTTGATGTTTTCGTTCCATTTGTAGAATAAAAATCTTCTCCGAGTATAATGAAAAGTAAAAGGAGAAAATATATCTAAAGAAATATGAGAATAAAAGAAAGCATATAATGGGTCGCTTAGTTATAGTCTAGGTCAAAAGCATTTACTAATAACCTAATTCCCTATAACCATGGCTCTGATACCAATCTGTAACACCCCAACCGATGGCGGAAACATCGAGGTGTCACGTAGTGACGATTGTTCAAAAGCACATGGACTAAAATGTAAATATCAATAGCAATAAACTTTCATTATTCAAAACGAAATACAATGAGTCTTAATAGAAATCTCAAACATAAATAATAAATTTATTTAAGCACTAGGTCCATCCTAAGCGTGAAAGCAAGTAAGATCAAACGTCACCTGAAACATGTACAAAATAATTTGTCAACACATATAATGCATTGGTGAGTAACTCCGTTGGATATATATATAGTACAAAACGTTTCACAAATTCCTGTGTTGTACACCATTTGCAATTATGTAATTTAAGTAATGTCCGTTCAAAATCAACCCTATGTAGTAAGTATCAAGAATCAAGAATCAAAACATTTTTTGTAATATGAATCACAAGACAATGACCAAGGTCTCTCAACAGAGTCACAAGGGGTATATACCATAGTACTATTCATTGAAATGCCAGGCCCTCAAAGGTTAATGATTTTGACAAGTCATAGACACACAAATTAACATAAAGCAAACACACAGGAGAATTGCTATTTTAGTAAGAAGTAATAGAAACTTGATAATAAGTACATGAATCACCCCAAAAATAGTAAAACAGTAAAAAGGGGAAAGATATACTCACAGTTTGCGAAAGCGATCAAAATCCACTTAAGCGGTTGTGAGCTAAGTAGTGAGAATTCCGAGGAATTCAACCTATAACGTATATGAATACTAGTAAGGTAAAGTCTACAAAGTCTAAGGTATCTAGGGTCTAAGGCATTAGGGTTTGCTAAGTCGATTTGGGGAATTAGAGTTTTTATGATTTAGTCGAATTAATGTAAAAGTTGTATATTAAAATAATATACTAAAGTTTGTAAATATGATTTAGGTAATATAATTATTACCGATTAAATATTTAGATAACAATACGTTTGAATAATTAAGACAAAATAATTTAGTTAGTTACTTTAACTAAATTAAAATAATACGATAATCATAAATATATAAATAAATAATTTTTGTGTTACACAACGATTCAACAAAAATAATTAAGACATTAAACCATACGAGTATTTCTATTTTATAATAAAACATTTATAAAATAGATGTTTAAATTGTATAAATAAATAAATGTTTTATTATGTCTAACTAAACGTAAATAAGACTAATAATATTATACGTGATCCAAAAATATTTATTTTATAGAAAATGGATGATTTCTGATGTAAACATATTAGAATAATTTTCCCATAATTTATATAAACTTATTTATATTTAAAACTGATTTAGTGAGATTAAATCATGTTTAAATGATTAAAAATGGGAAAATTAATAAAAATAAATGTTTTATTGACCAATAATTTTTATTTCAGTTGAAAATGATTAGAAATAATTACTCAAAAATTTTGAGATTAAAATCATTAAAAATGAATTTTTTATCAATTATTTATGATTAAAACAATTTAATTCAATAAAAATATAAAAATAAAACATTTTTCAGAAAATAAAAATGTGGAAATGTTCTTTATGGTGTCAAGAAGCTACACCTAAATTTTCATGATTTCTGGATAGATAATGGATTTATTATGAATATTATAAGGAAAAAGTAGTATTTATATATTTATATATATAAATATTACCTAAAATAACCTCCATAAACAAAAAAAAAAAAAACAAAAATTCGGGGTGAGAGGGTCTTGAACCCGGGTCCTCAGGCTCCAACCCAACAGACTTACCCAGTGGACCATGTATCTCTTTTGTGTTTTTAGATAGTTTTAAAATGTTTTTAACATATAAATAACCTTCATCATCTTCTTCCCCAAATCTCTAAGAACCCTAACCCTAGAACAACTTTCTAATAGCCTGATTCAAGTATGATTAAGCCATGAGACCTTAGGGCTTTTGAAGGTGAGTACACAAGGATTAAAATGGCGTAAAAAAAACGACTCACGTTGCGTATGAAGGCTGCGCGCGACAATAGCAGGTCCACGAGTGAGGAGGCCGATTTCCGGGCTTCTGAATGCGTTTGGAACGATTATAAAGTGGGTTTAGAATGATAATCGGTGCAGAAAACGAATGGGACGAACTGTTTATAAGTATTCAATCGTTTTGAAACCGTGAAACTCGCCGGTTACAACAACACATCTCAATGCTCGCCTTAAACGCACTATTATGATGGATTAATGAGGGGAAACGGATAGAAATAAATGGAGAAATGATTTGGGATGGGTTTTGAACGGTTACAACTCTTTAAATCGGAAATATGTGTTCGCCGGAAATCTTCGCCGGAAATGTTTGCTGGCCGGAAAAACGCATCAGCAGAATGTGGAGAGGGAAAACATTTTAAACTTTTGGAACTTGGCAGAATTAGCCCCTCTTATTTAACCTAAGTTAGTTTCAAAGTTTTCTTGTTAGTTTTCCCTTTATAATCACTAACTAAGTTAACTATTTAACTTAAAACTTTTATAACTTGAAATTTTTATAATATATATATATATATTTTTTCGAATAACGTTGCAACATACGCGTTAGTTTAAAACTTATACCCGATCCACAATAACTATAAACGATGAAATTTCAGTTTGCTTTAAAAAAATTAAATTTGAAAACGACGAAAAAAAAACTTGCAGGAACTATAATGAAAATATTCTAAGGACTATTATTGTCAATCTGACAAAAGACGAGGGTGACGGATGTCACAGGCTCCCCTACTTTAGAAAATTTCGTCTCGAAATTTCTTTCAAGTGAAGGTTTCTGGTGTATGTGTGCATGTTATCGATGAAAATCAGTTACGAATTGGTCCAAGAAAAGTTTATAACTCAGTTCGTAGGGTTCCTAAAACAGGTATAAGATTGACAGAAAATTTATAATCGTTTGGGTTCTATGTGCATTTACGGAGCATATAAGAATAAGATTTGCCATTAACAACCTCCATAGAAAAAGGATGGGTAAGGTGAGGACAAGTACGAGCAAGTAAAGGTTCAACTTCTAATGAGACAAAACTTCTATCCATACCGATATCAAAATCGAAGCATATAAGTTAGTAATAAGAAATGTACCATTGACAACGTCGTTGGTAGCTTGATCTTGGTTAGCGTTGATGTTGAAAGCACGACCACGAGCTGGAGCTGCTTGTATTGCTGGAACTGCTGGGGTTTGCTGACGAGCCTGAATAAAAGCCGTAAGATGAGGGCATCTGTTTTGCATATGGTTAGGATCACCACAAGCGTAACAAACTCTGGATTGGTCAGCTCCCTGGTTTTGGATAACAGTCTGTGGGTTATTTATTGGTCGATTGGCAACACGACAGAAAGGAATGGTATGACCCAGTCTTCCACAAGCATCACACTTACGACACGGTAAATTGGTGGGATGATGGTAGTGGCAGGTGGCACATTGAGGTTGTTTCCCAGTATAAGCCCTTGGGGTTGATTGAGGTGCGGTAGGTGGGTTTGCAACAGGAACCTGGTTAAGAGGTGCAACTACAGCATAGTTTTGGTTTCCACCTTTTCGTTTCTTATTGGAACTAGAGGCAGAGGCAGAGTTTTCTTGGGAAGGTTCAGTGGTAGCAGGGGTTTCAGTAGGTCTTTTAGTACCCTTACGAGTTAGAGTATCATCCTTGACATGCTTGTCAGTAAGAGATGCTGCGAGACGGATGGCATCCTCTACAGTAGCAGGCTTGCTTCCCATAACCGAGTCATGGATCTGAGGTGGCAGTCCCTCAATATACTTCTCAATTGCCAAGGATACCGGGGTTACCATACGAGGAATCAGTAAGCTCAACTCGTGGTAACGGTTGTTGTAGGGAACATTGTTTCCACTGTCCTGCTTAAGGTGATAGAACTCATCCTCCAATTTCTTCATCTCACTACGAGGACAGAACTCAGTAGTCATGGCGATTTTGAAATCATCCCAAGACATAGCTAAAGTGGCTTCCGTCCCTCGAGCATGTTTTTCACCATTCCACCAAGTAAGCGCTCTCTTTTGAAGAACACCCGTGGCATGACGAACACGTAGGTTATCTAGACAGTCGCTATTAATGAACGTATTCTCCATACTTTCGAACCATTCAAGTAACCCAGTGGCTCCCTCAGTGCCATTAAACTTGTTGGGGTGACATGAGTTGAAGTGCTTGAAAGTGCACTTATTCTCACTAGCCCCACCATTTCCATTCGTATTCCCGTTAGAGTTCCCATTCGAGCTACCGTTCAGGTTAAGGTTTGGAATAATAGCATTAATGATGTTAGGAACAAGTGTTTCCAACTTGTCATTGAGCATGGTCGCGATACGCTGATCAGATTTCAGTTTAGCCTGACGCTTCGAGGCTCTCTTACGAGATTCGCGATCAGACATCTACAAAAGTGCACAATAATTATGAGATTTGATTCCAAAAATCTTGGAAATGCCATAGTTTACATCAAGACAAGTAACACATAACATGAGATATAGTAATTATAAATTGATATAAGAAAAATTATGAGTATCATAAAGAAAATCATGATAAAACTTCAAATGAAAAACAATACCAAGTATAAAACGAGATATAAGAGTGTTTCCAAAGAAACTGTTGACTGATTAAAGTAATTGAAATATTATTAGTGACTTGTGGGGGCGTACTTTAGCCTATAAGTGAATGCTCATCCCGAGAATTCCCAGGTAGGTAAACGGGTCCCTCGTCTGATTGGGATTTATGCGAATTACCAACCTAGACAGAAAACTCAGAATACAGGCGCTCACCCTTCCAGATTGCACGTGCCCCGTCACAAATAATTTCCCAAAACTTTAGCGGATCTTGAAATGTGGAAAATATATATATCCTCGAGATGTGGATTTCACTCCTAACTCAAAGATATACTTCCAAATAGTAAAAATATGATGGAGTGAAACTGGTCACTAAGATAAGGATGTCACTCCTAGCTTAGTGAGTAAGTTTCTTTTGGAGGGATAGATTCCTTGAGATTTGGACGTCTCCTATCTCGAAAGGAAAATATTCCAAGATAAATAAAATAAATAAATAAAACATATAAAGAGTGAAACTATTCACCAAGGTATGGATATCACTCCTAACTTGATGTTTTCGTTCCATTTGTAGAATAAAAATCTTCTCCGAGTATAATGAAAAGTAAAAGGAGAAAATATATCTAAAGAAATATGAGAATAAAAGAAAGCATATAATGGGTCGCTTAGTTATAGTCTAGGTCAAAAGCATTTACTAATAACCTAATTCCCTATAACCATGGCTCTGATACCAATCTGTAACACCCCAACCGATGGCGGAAACATCGAGGTGTCACGTAGTGACGATTGTTCAAAAGCACATGGACTAAAATGTAAATATCAATAGCAATAAACTTTCATTATTCAAAACGAAATACAATGAGTCTTAATAGAAATCTCAAACATAAATAATAAATTTATTTAAGCACTAGGTCCATCCTAAGCGTGAAAGCAAGTAAGATCAAACGTCACCTGAAACATGTACAAAATAATTTGTCAACACATATAATGCATTGGTGAGTAACTCCGTTGGATATATATATAGTACAAAACGTTTCGCAAATTCCTGTGTTGTACACCATTTGCAATTATGTAATTTAAGTAATGTCCGTTCAAAATCAACCCTATGTAGTAAGTATCAAGAATCAAGAATCAAAACATTTTTTGTAATATGAATCACAAGACAATGACCAAGGTCTCTCAACAGAGTCACAAGGGGTATATACCATAGTACTATTCATTGAAATGCCAGGCCCTCAAAGGTTAATGATTTTGACAAGTCATAGACACACAAATTAACATAAAGCAAACACACAGGAGAATTGCTATTTTAGTAAGAAGTAATAGAAACTTGATAATAAGTACATGAATCACCCCAAAAATAGTAAAACAGTAAAAAGGGGAAAGATATACTCACAGTTTGCGAAAGCGATCAAAATCCACTTAAGCGGTTGTGAGCTAAGTAGTGAGAATTCCGAGGAATTCAACCTATAACGTATATGAATACTAGTAAGGTAAAGTCTACAAAGTCTAAGGTATCTAGGGTCTAAGGCATTAGGGTTTGCTAAGTCGATTTGGGGAATTAGAGTTTTTATGATTTAGTCGAATTAATGTAAAAGTTGTATATTAAAATAATATACTAAAGTTTGTAAATATGATTTAGGTAATATAATTATTACCGATTAAATATTTAGATAACAATACGTTTGAATAATTAAGACAAAATAATTTAGTTAGTTACTTTAACTAAATTAAAATAATACGATAATCATAAATATATAAATAAATAATTTTTGTGTTACACAACGATTCAACAAAAATAATTAAGACATTAAACCATACGAGTATTTCTATTTTATAATAAAACATTTATAAAATAGATGTTTAAATTGTATAAATAAATAAATGTTTTATTATGTCTAACTAAACGTAAATAAGACTAATAATATTATACGTGATCCAAAAATATTTATTTTATAGAAAATGGATGATTTCTGATGTAAACATATTAGAATAATTTTCCCATAATTTATATAAACTTATTTATATTTAAAACTGATTTAGTGAGATTAAATCATGTTTAAATGATTAAAAATGGGAAAATTAATAAAAATAAATGTTTTATTGACCAATAATTTTTATTTCAGTTGAGAATGATTAGAAATAATTACTCAAAAATTTTGAGATTAAAATCATTAAAAATGAATTTTTTATCAATTATTTATGATTAAAACAATTTAATTCAATAAAAATATAAAAATAAAACATTTTTCAGAAAATAAAAATGTGGAAATGTTCTTTCTGGTGTCAAGAAGCTACACCTAAATTTTCATGATTTCTGGATAGATAATGGATTTATTATGAATATTATAAGGAAAAAGTAGTATTTATATATTTATATATATAAATATTACCTAAAATAACCTCCATAAACAAAAAAAAAAACAAAAATTCGGGGTGAGAGGGTCTTGAACCCGGGTCCTCAGGCTCCAACCCAACAGACTTACCCAGTGGACCATGTATCTCTTTTGTGTTTTTAGATAGTTTTAAAATGTTTTTAACATATAAATAACCTTCATCATCTTCTTCCCCAAATCTCTAAGAACCCTAACCCTAGAACAACTTTCTAATAGCCTGATTCAAGTATGATTAAGCCATGAGACCTTAGGGCTTTTGAAGGTGAGTACACAAGGATTAAAATGGCGTAAAAAAAAACGACTCACGTTGCGTATGAAGGCTGCGCGCGACAATAGCAGGTCCACGAGTGAGGAGGCCGATTTCCGGGCTTCTGAATGCGTTTGGAACGATTATAAAGTGGGTTTAGAATGATAATCGGTGCAGAAAACGAATGGGACGAACTGTTTATAAGTATTCAATCGTTTTGAAACCGTCTTGGCTATAAACTCGCCGGTTACAACAACACATCTCAATGCTCGCCTTAAACGCACTATTATGATGGATTAATGAGGGGAAACGGATAGAAATAAATGGAGAAATGATTTGGGATGGGTTTTGAACGGTTACAACTCTTTAAATCGGAAATATGTGTTCGCCGAAAATCTTCGCCGGAAATGTTTGCTGGCCGGAAAAACGCATCAGCAGAATGTGGAGAGGGAAAACATTTTAAACTTTTGGAACTTGGCAGAATTAGCCCCTCTTATTTAACCTAAGTTAGTTTCAAAGTTTTCTTGTTAGTTTTCCCTTTATAATCACTAACTAAGTTAACTATTTAACTTAAAACTTTTATAACTTGAAATTTTTATAATATATATATATATTTTTTCGAATAACGTTGCAACATACGCGTTAGTTTAAAACTTATACCCGATCCACAATAACTATAAACGATGAAATTTCAGTTTGCTTTAAAAAAATTAAATTTGAAAACGACGAAAAAAAAACTTACAGGAACTATAATGAAAATATTCTAAGGACTATTATTGTCAATCTGACGAAAGACGAGGGTGACGGATGTCACACATCTACTGATTAAGGTAGATTTCATATTACTAATGGTTTATTGCTTGAGATAATCGACAGGATCAGTGCAGCAGATAAAGAAAAGGATGACATGGAGAAAGCTGCTCAAGCTACTGCTGCTGCTGCTGGTGCAGAAACTACTCAACCTGAAGTCGAGACTGCTTCAGGGGTACAAACAGAAGAACCTGCAACAGTAGCCAATCCTGAAGGAACTGCAACAGAATCAACTCAAGCTCCTCAAGCAGTTGAAGAAGATCCAGTCGCGCTGTACATGCAAGACCCCCCTGAACAGGTTGAGGGGGAGCAAAGCGAGGTCGAGATAGATTGAAGATTGAAGACTGGTAGCTGTGGTCTAGGGGGAGTATTGTTGGGTTATATTGAGACCACAGTTACCAGATTAGAGACTTTTGATAGCCTATTGTATAGCTTGATAGTTGAAGGACTTAATATGTAATTAAGACATAGTTTTGTGAAACCCTAGCTGGTTTGCGCACTTAAGCACGGGCCCTGCGCACTTAAGTTAAGTGCGCAGGCCCTTGTGCTCTGCCTATATATAGAATGTTATGTGTGCAGCTAGGGTTTAGGGGTTTTTGGTCATCTTAGAACACAAAGAGAATTCTGCAAACTTGAGTGTATGCATCCATGGTGCTTTGATGTTTTATCATTAATGGAAAGCTGAATTTCAGTATCTTGTGTGTCGGTTTTTATTAGTTTATCTAGTTTCTTGGATTGTGAAGATTAATCACTTAAAACACCAAACAAATAGGTGTTTCTAAGTGATAACAATCTTGTGCACTTGAAAGATCTAGTATTTTAGGACTACAAAAACTAAGGTATGGTCTGAGGAGGGTAAGATATAGACAGTCATATGTGAGGGAAACAAGCAAGTAGAAGTTTAACCGTTCAATTAGATTGTTATGTCATTCAAAATTACGTTGTGAGGATGATTATTGGTTCAAGTGTTAGATAAAGACATGGCCGGCCCTTAACAGGGGCGGCGTGGGCGACGGCCCCAGGCCCGAAAATCCCGAGGGCCCGAAGTTTTTTTTTTTTAAGTTTTTATATATATATTTATGGGTTGTGGACTACTGTGATCATTTTTTTTGAACATTTACCTAACTAATAAGGCCCAAAATCATTAAATTTTTATACCTATCAAAGCAAACCCAACCCAAAACTAGGGTTTAGAAGCCCAAAGGGTTTACCGTTTATACAACCGACGTCGAACACTCTAGACTTCCAGCCGTGGACCCTGTTTTTTTATAGTAGATTTTATATATCATGATTGGGTTTAAATTATATGGGCCCGGTTTAATTGTTGTGGCCCCAGGCCTAAAATTTTTTTACAGTTTTCGAAGACGGCCCTGGATAAAGAGATCGCATGCATATATTATGCGTAGGTGATGTTGGTGTCATTATTTTTAGAAATATGATTTAGGTAATTCACTTTACTGTACATCCAATTATCAAACACTATACAACCATGTCATCGTATTTCATCCATGCATAACATATGTTGGCAATAAACACAAATTAATTGCCACCATAAAATGCCTCCATAATCATAACTAAGGTAAATGTCAATACAATGGATCTTAACCTAATAAACGTGAGAAGTAAATGAATACACATATTATATTTTAAAACTAAAAAACACGTTTAAATAGATGAAACAATCTTTAAAAAAAATCCCCTTCATTTTTCATGTTTAATATGTTAAGATCCATGTATGCAATAAGCTTACCCGTCATAACTAAATGCAATAATCTTAAAAGGATATGAATAGCAGTCTGGCGAAATGGGCAACGAACATGCTATTGCAACACAAATTCCCCTCCCGCTTTGGACTAGAAAAATTCAAAACATGCTCTATCAACGATCGGATGAAGAAGGACGGTTCGGGTGTTTCCATGTGCTGGGTCTGGTTAAGGCAACTTTCAACTGATCAGGAGATGTTTGAACTTCAATCTTGTACAACATTATTATCAACTCTAAGCATCAACAACGAACGTGATAAATGGAAGTGGGTACCAGCATCAGACATTTTGTTCTTCGTTAAATCGATGCCCGACAGACTCTCAAGTAAGGCTGCACCACTAGAAAACATCAGGCTGTACGAGTGGATTCTTGGCTGCCATGGAAGGTTGGACAGAATCCCCACGAGATCAGCATTGCAGCGCAGGAACATTCATGTTGAAAGTTTGTTGTGTCCTCTTGATGTTGAAGGTGAAGAAATGACGGATCACTTGTTCACATCTTGTGTTGTTTGTTCAGTCACATGGCAAATGACTTTGACGTGGTTGAAGAAACACCCCCCCCCTAGAAACTTGTTCAAGCCATTGTAAGTTTAGCATGTTGGGCGATTTGAAAGATGCACAATGACGTCATTGTGAAAAATCATACGAAAATAACATCTCTAAATTGGGGTAGTTGGTAGGGGTGTGCAAAATGCTAGAACCGACCCGACCCGAGAATACCCGAACCAAACCGAGACCCGAAGACCCTATAATTATAGAACCGAGAATGAGACCTTGAAGACGGTTCGGTCATTGGTCCCTCGACCAATGATTCCCTCGGTTCCAAAAGCAAGAATCGACCCGAGATTGAAGACCTTAAAGACACCTATGTGATGTGATTTGCAGCGATTGCGATTACAGGAAAGTCACTAATTGTATCATTTAGTTATGGTGAGCATAAACAATAACGATCTTCATCATCGTCCCCCTTTCCAAGTTGATCAAATAAACACTGATGCTTACATCATTTGGTTCCTTATTATTGTTTTTTGCTATGCATGATGTTTAATTAGTATTTATGTTGTATGGGTTTATACCATCTTTTTTGTTTGTTTTTAGTAGGCTGATAATATAGTGGCAAACTAGGTGTTCGACGTAATGTCCAAAACAAGGCATTAGCCATTTTTTGTTGCACAATCCTACTATACTACTTGTATTACTTAATACATAGCCACGAGGATTATTTGAATAAGGTTATTTGAATAATCCTGCAAAATATTTGAAACTATAATTGGTCTCGGTTTTTTTTCGGTTTTTAACCAACTCAGAACCGACCCGAACCGAGACCCGACTTGGGGGATATACAAGAACCGGCTACAGAACCTAAACGACATATCCGGTTCGGTTCAGGTTCAAAATCGGTTCGGTTATCGGTTTTATTTCGATCCGGGGTGATTATGCTCACCCCTAGTAGTTGGTATAGCTTCTCTTTCATATAAATGATTTAATGTTGTATTGTATCTAGCCTTGTGCTTTCAAGTTGTAACAAAATTTGGCTTAAAAAACTAGATATATAATTAAAATCAAATTAAAAATTCATTAAAAACACAAAAAAAAAAGATTTTCATTTGACCATAAGTTGTAGTCAACAAGTAGAAAGTCAAAACCCCCAAAACAACCCGGAACTGAAAGACAAGAATTAATTAATAACAACCCGTCTCTTTCAAATCCGCCCCTCTTTCAAACCCTAATTCACCTTCAATCAATCGATTCCTTTCACATAAAAACAACAAAACAATCCGACCCATCTTGCATCCATTCCCTAATTTTCGACCCTTTTTATTTTTGTTGCGAAATTAGGGTTTTTGTTGGGTTAATTGTTGTGGAATTTTGATTCAACGTTTGGGTTGCATTGCAAGCTGGCTATGGACTACGAACCTTATGATAGCAGCGGTAAGTTCTTAACTTTTTAAGGATTAATAATATTGTTACTCTTTCTTGCTGAATTTCTTTCTTTTACCAGCATTGATATTTTTATGTTGATTATGGTTTAATTGGTTTTATTTATGCAAAGTTGTTATCTTTTTCGTTTTTTATTGAAGGGTTTTATTAATAAAGAGAAAGTTTAGTGTTGGTTGAGTGGGATTTGTGTTCTTGAGTCAGTTTAACATTAGGTGGTTGTTACTTGTTAGTGCGTTGAAATAGCCGATATGAGTTGATAGAAGATTAGAACTAGGACTTTTAGGTCTCGTGTGAGCTTACTTTAAGGTAGCGTTCGTTTTACGGAATTGAACAAAGACATATGGAAAGGAATCTACATTCAATTCCATTATGTGAAATGAGCGCACGTACATTTTAAATCAAATTTCAGTTCCCGCGTGAATTTCAATTTCATTACGTTCCGCAAAACGAACGCTACCTTAGGATTGCGTATTTGACGGAAATTCATAGGCGTGTTTTGGGTTTGGCTTTTTATCTTTAACCTTATTCTTCTTTTAAGATGTTAGATTTCATTTGGTTGTTTTCTTTTTATCCTACCATGAAATTGAAGAATTTAACTACGTGTGGAAGTTCATGTCTTTTAGATTGTTTTGACATATGATATTATGATCTATTAAGTATGAGTAGGTGAACATCTTATAGAATGTTAAATGTTGTCAATCAAAGGTCTATTAGTGCATAAGACCTTTAGCCTCTTTACATGTCACCACCGTCGACACTCCGGTATGTGAACCTAAACCCTAAGTAAATCCCACTTAGACATGCCAACGCTTTATGCAATGTGATCAACAACTCAGTATTTGTTGTGGCTTAACATAAGGGGTGTTTAGAAAAGCTTGCATCTTTAAGTTAAAAATTGAACACCATGGTATTCAGATTCGTGGCTTGGAGTAGAGACTTGCTGATGGATGAGAAATATGTTCAAGAAGCATACCAATTAGGAACCAGAAAAGAGTAAAAGCGCGTTTCTCTGTGATATATGGATGTGAGTCCTGACTACTGATTAGGTTGTGGTTCGTGTCTTTGTGACAGTTAGCTTTAGCTTAACAGTAGCACATATAGGCCTTGTCAATGTTAACTTTCACCCACTAGCATTGCTTTGCAGCTACACATATGTTCCTTAAACTTAGACAAACGCTATTAGTTTTTATCGTTATGACTTATGAGAGAGGAGTCCTTGTTGAGCACTTGAGCAGGTTTCTTTTGTGAAAAAATGTGCTACCGAGTAGGATTTAGGTTTATTTCTCATTGAGCTGAAAGGGTATATAGTGCCATATATTATTAAAATCTATGCTTCCTGTTTATTATTGTCTCATATATATGAATCCTGCCACGATTTATTGGTACTTGACTGAGTTAATTTGTTTGTTTCAAATATATAAGCTGTTCATTAGAAAGCTTTTCCTCCCACGATTTTGACGATAACATAGCCCATTAGTGAACTTATTTTCTGTTAACAAAAGTCTTAAGGCTTATCACATCGATGCCCTGCCATTCTTATTAACATCTATCTGTCCTTCTGAGATTATGCGTTGTTTCCCCCTTTTGATAATCCTCACCTTATAAGGACAAATATATTTATATCGTGATGCCTGTATCATAGTTAGATGCTGTTAATCATCAATGCCTAACTAGATCCCTTTTATTAAGAAAGCAAGATAAAAAAGTAAAAAACTATATATACATTACATAGAAGGTGTAGCTAATTAAAGCTTACTTTAGAACCTACTATCATATGTGTTGCAAATAATTATTGTGATAGTCCTAAACTAGCAAACCTGTACCGACATGGGATCGCTCATGAAAGGATAACATACATAAATGACTAAACGGACTGGATGATGGGTTTATGCTAATAGTTAGGATTAATTGCAGGAACTGATGATGATCTTCCTCCATCCCATCAAAATAGAATTCCAAGAGGTGGACATGTGGCAGGTAACGGAAGATCTGCAGTTATGGGTGCCGTGCAATACCCTCCTCGGATGTATGGGGAGACTGATATGGAAACTCAAATTCACCTCCTTGAGCAAGAAGCATACAGTTCAGTTTTGCGAGCCTTCAAAGCCCAAGCCGATGCAATAACATGGGTATGTTTGTCATCATATATGCATGGATCTTATGTTTTTTAATCAGGTTTTCTGTTAGGTCTTTATTAAATAAATTTATTCAGGAAAAGGAAGGTTTAATAACTGAGCTCCGAAAAGAATTGAGATTGTCAAATGAAGAACATAGGGAGCTTTTGCTTAAAGTAAACTCAGACGATGTTATCCGAAGAATAAGGTCTAATAATCTTAATAAACACACACTGTTATATTATGCCAAGGAACCTCTTTTTCTGATTTGTGGCATTGTTGGGTGATGATAATATTAATAGGGAGTGGAGACAGTCGAGTGGGCTTCAACCTGGAATGGTCAACACGAGTCAAGCGGTTCATGATCCCTTACCAAGTCCATCTGTGTCAGGAACCCGTAAGAAGCAGAAGATGAACTCATCAGGCCCTTCCCAATCCTTTGGCGTGCCACCACAGCATGTACCGCTACCGACTTCTTCATCCGCTAGAAGAGGCCCTGTGCCAGGGAGTAAGGGGAAAAACAAGAAATCCGTAAGCTGATTTCTTCTTTTATATTAACAACTATTTCTATATTATGTTCTTTCCCAAGTTACCTTTGTTTTGGCATGGTCAGATGATGGGTGGCGTGTCTTCTATAAAACCTCAGCACCCTCCATCAGGCTCAGCTGGGAGGGCCCAGCTTGGTAATCGTGTGAATCCGGGTGTACATGCAAATGGGGCTGCTGAAACATCGTCATTCTCCACATTGATTGGGAGAAAAGTGAGAACCAGGTGGCCCGATGACAACAACTTCTATGAAGCAACAATAACAGATTACAATCCTAATGAGGTAATTTGATTTATTAGTATGCATGCTTTGATAACTTCCTGACCTAAGCAGTTAATGCGGTAAAATATCGGTTATCGGTCAAGGACTGATATTTGATATATCGGTTATCGCGGTGAGATATCGGTGAGATATCGGTAGAAAAATTAAGAAACAAAAAAATAGCTATTTATAGTTTATATTATATGTATAATATTAACTTACACTTTTTATATAAAATATTGAAAGGTGGAGGAGTTAAATGTAAACTATTGAAAAGTGGAGGGGTATATGTTTACATATATAGACTTATTATACCCTAAAAAGCTTAAGTCTATACACATTTTTCTCTACAGCCGCCACTACTTCATCTTCTTCTCCCTCCATTGGCTTTCTTCTTCATCCTACTTTCAGAGTGAAGCAGCACAGCGCCTAAACCCAGATAAAAACGCTATCTCGGTTTACAGAACGATATAAAAGATATGGATATCGGCCGGTATATCGGTCATATCGGCCGAGATTATCGGCTCCGATATAATTACCGATATTTGGGACCGAGATAGACCTTGCTGACCGATAACCGAGATAAAACCGATATAGCACCGATATTGCGCCGAGATTGACTGCTTAGTTCCTGACTCAACCCTGAATCATCATCATCATCATCCTCAGTTAATCCCACCTATAGCAAAGCTAAGGTAGGGTCTGAGGAGGGTAAGATGTAGACAGCCTTACCTCTACCCCTAAGAATAGAGAGGCTGCTTCCAGTGAGACCCCCGGCTCGATGTGGTTTGGTATCAAGCCTTGGACATAAGGCACAGAACACTTACCAATCGGGATAAACCCGATCGGTGCATGTACCCCTTTGTCTTGTGGCTATCCACGCCACCACATGATGCATGATTAACCGTCCGTCGTTTTTAACGTTATTTTCACGAAATGCGGTGCTGAAATTTTATTCATACAATTTTCAGGGTCGGCATGCTTTAGTATATGATATGTATACAACAAATGAGACATGGGAGTGGGTCAATCTTTCAGAGGTAAAAGATGATATCTTCACGTAATTTTCAGCACCCGCATTCGCATTCTTGTTTTTGCCATTTTTGGAAATATTTGTTTTCTTTAATGGTTTTCGACTCGGGAAGTTCTCATTATAGCAATTTTTTTAAATGCAGATATCGCCAGAGGATATACAATGGGTGGAAGGTGAGGACGCTGGGATTCCTCAGAAAGGGGGGTATGGTGGGTCAGGTCGTGGAGTGGGTCGACCTGCTGGACGCGATAGTGGTCATGGTGGAGGAAGAGGTAGAGGGATGACCAAGGCGCAAACAAGAAAGGATTTTCCACCATCACAGAATGGCATAGGAAAGAAGCGTTTAGATGATATTCAATTACTTAACACTGACACTCTAATAAAGGAGGTAAATAATTCAACAAACAGGATCAATTCCAGACGATGTTAAATCTTCATCCTCTAGTTTTGTAGTTCATTTATTGATCGACATGTGCAGGTGGAAAGGGTGTTTGGGTCTGGTCATCCAGATCCTCTTGAGATGGAGAAAGCTAGGAAGGTCTTAAAGGTTAGGAAAACACAACTCCAAAGTTTGTGAATTCTTTTTTTTTTTTTTTTTTCTAGAGGCTGCGAAATTGGTGCGTGCCGCAGGGTTTGAACAGGGAAAATTTGTGCATGTTGAAACAGATCAGATTGGGTTGGGTTGGGTTGTGGTTTTAATTGTTTTCTGTCCAAATTTTTTATTTTTTCTAATAAACAGCGTGTCAATTATAATTATCAGTTATATTAATATTCCAAAATGAATCTATTTTATTTTGTGTGTGTGTAAACTGATTTAGGAGGATTTATGCATTAAATGTGGATTGGTGTTATGTTTATTAGCGAATCTTTATATTTACTTATTTGACCAATTATATAAATTGAAGCTAACCCGAGTCGACCCACTCATAAGTAAATGGGTGGAAAATTGGAAATCACAGTATCTTTAGTTTTGTGACATCCGTCTCAGTATTGATTTTGATATTACGCAGGAACATGAACAAGCACTTGCCGATGCCATTGCAAGACTCGCAGATATTTCGGATGGTGATAGTGGTACAAATTCCTTTAACTCTAATATGGTTCCTACATTGAAGACAATCATGCATATTGCTTAAATCAACCATCCTTCATTTGACTGCTATCGTGAAAATTGCTTTCTGGGGCAAGTTTATTTGCAAATCTTGCTTACAATTAGGGGTAATAAACGGGTCATATTTGCAGGTTGGGGGTCTGACCTGACACGGACCTGAAAATTGTTTTTAAAAAATGCAGATTTATATATGACAATTACATATTTATCATAAAATCTTATATCAGTTTTCCTTTTGACTAATAAGTTGTGGTCTAAAATAACCAGTAATTTTAATTTATGGACATAATGCATACTTTTTAAAAATAAAAAATAAAGGGGTATTGCATTTAAATAATCCAAAGTTTGGGCTGTTGGCCAATAATAATCTGAACTTTAACGTTGGACCAAGATAATTCCAAGTGAACACGTGCGTGTCAAAAATGAACGTTCGTTAACTCTGAACTAACTGAGTTAGTTCAAGATGACGTGGCAGCTGACTTGGGATTATCCTGCCACGTCATCTTGAACTAACTCAGTTAGTTCAGAGTTAACATGGGTTCATTTTTTACACCCACATGTTAACTTGGGATTATCCTGGTCCAACATTAAAGTTCGGATTATTATTGGCCAATGGCCCAAACTTTGGATTATTTAAATCCAATACCCCAAAAATAAATGGGTCAACTCGCGAACCCATCAAGTTGACCCGAACAGGATTTGGTTACCTAAATGTGTCTGTAAGTTCGTGTGTTCAACCCAAACCTTACCCTAACATGTTTATGCTAAACCCAAACCCGTGAATTTCATGTTGCGTTAAGAAATTCACACCCTTCCTTATGCTTGGCATTTTAATTTTACAGATGAAGGTGGTCGATCGATGCGCGGACAACCAATGGATCGAGAATAACCCAATGATGAAAAGAATGTGGGCTGGGAATAGAAATGTTTATTTTAGGGATAGAGATTGTGTTGAAAAGCTTTGTAAAATATAATATCATGATTGTTGATCATTACCCCTTAGTTATAATGTGTAGAAGTAATTCTAGTACTGGGGTAAGTTATCTTCATCATGTTCATCCTTTATATATATTTATATGCATTTTTTTTTCATTTGATCTCCTGTCGCATCAACCTGTTCGCTACATACACGCTACAGCATTGGAGACGCAACCAACAATCGAAGATGACTAAACGCTTGAGGAAAGTCTATTTTGATATTAATTAGTCCATTGTTAACTATTTTGATTTTTGAGCATTGAGTGTTCCATTCTTAACTTAGGTTTTAGTTAATTGTTATTTACTTATTTTGGCAAAATTAGTTCACTTAATGAATGTGTAACATTGTTGTTCATATGAAATTCAAAGGTTTGATGTTCGGTTTAATGAGGTTGGCATGAAGTAACATAAAAAACATGAGGGTTTTATTTTTTTTTGTTGAATGACCAACAAATAAAAGCCCGAGGTAACCCAATGGCAAAAGGCTACTCCATATGTTTGTGGAATGTGATAAAACTCGATTGGGATCAGATTCGAACTTGAGACTATAGTTATCGAAGTTGGGGGAGCTTTATCTATATGATTTTGATAATGTGGAAAGGACTCATACAAACTTGACGCGTAGCAATAGCATGATGAATTGTTAAAAGATTAAATATTTCCTAACTTTGTGGTATCAACAAATAAATGTCATTATTATCCTTTGGTTCACTAATTATTAAAGCTAGCAGCATTAGCTTTGCTTTTGCTATATTGATGATGGAACCAAATAAATTTCTTTCTTTTGGTTTTGCTGATTATTAAAGCTAGCATTAGCATGCTTTACCTGTTGTTAAATGTTAGAGAGATGTTTTTCGATGATGAGGTCAAATTTACGCAATCAAGTTAATCAGTTTTTCTGAAGGCTTATGTGATTTATACTAGGATGCAATTTGTTTTCTGAATGCTTAGGATGTAGTATTGACGAGGTGTGGTCCGGTCTAGTTAACCTGGCCTACACCTAAAGCCCACCAAAACCCGGTTCACATAAACCGACACACATTTAATACTCTAACAAACTTATCGATAAGACAAACTCTTTATCGCTCAATAATACAATAAGCACCCTTTGCGGATAATTATTGAATTTTGCGATATCTCCTTTATTCCAGGTAGTTATCATAATCAAAATACAACTAACAAGTGATGAACCTGGGTCCACCAACAACTATAAAAGGACGAGCAAGTATCTTCTATTATTCATTCACAATATCTCTTCTCTCTTACTTTCTCCATAAACGTTTATTTATTCTCACGCCGGAGGGTGGTCATAGGGATAGTCCCATTCCTGTGACGAGTTTCAGTGGCGAAGCTTGACCCGAAGGTTCGGGGGTTCGGAAGTCACTGGGGGGTCGAAACCCTATATTTACAAAATTTTCTATACGAATACCATATAATCGGAACTTCTGCACGAAAATTCGGGGGGGGGGGGGGGGGGGGGGGGGGCGCCCCAACTAAGCCTCGCCACTGACACTGACGAGTTTTAACGGTGTTATCTTTTAAACGTAAAAGTGTTGGCTTGGTATTCATGCCACAAGTATGATTTGAACTCGGTGTCTGTACACATGTTTCTTTTTCATTTTACATGTTAGAAAATATCTTTGAAAAAAAAAACCTAAAACATCTTAAAATTTGGTCTCTCTAATAATAAAAAAGGCAACGTGGTAAGACTTTTACAACATGGTGGACGGTTTTAGCAGTTGGTCAGGATTTAGTATTAATACTCAGGTTTTGGATGAGGTGTTGTTCAAGTGGAATCAGCTGCAGTTGCCTTTGGCGCAGGCGACGGTTCGTGATACAGATGATTCTTAGTCGTGGGTAGGCTATCGTTCAGACCATGCCTTAACAACGGATTGGTTTTCGGTTAATGCTGTTAAAAGATGCTCCAACAAGACAAAGGTGCTAACATTTGGTTTAAATTTAAATGGGTTTCGTGGGTACCTCTCAAATGTAATATATTTGCGTGAAGGGCTAAGATTGATAGAATTCCTACTGTTTCTGTGTTGGTGAGAAGGAATATCCCTGTGGGAAATGAGGTTTGTGGCCTTTGCAACCGTGACTGCATTACACCTATTCACCGCATGTGGTTTTTCTTTTGGTGTTTGGTCCCAAGTGGGGAATTGGTGTGGGTTACAACATATTTTCGCTTTTGGCTTTCACGAAAAAGCCGCATGAGGAAAAGTTGGGAAGACAGTGACGTATGGCATTGCTATTGTTACATGTTGGGCTATTTGGAAGGCTAGGAATGAAAAGATCTTCAAGGAAGCTAAGGTTAAAGATGAGGTAGCGAATGTCAAGTCGTTATCCTTTTTTTTGGTTTAAACATAGATCTAGATCTAGATGTAAAGACCTTACTTAGTTGGAAAGATTGGTGTACCTATCCTTTGTATATGGTGTAATGTTTGTTTGTTGCAGGGTGAAGAAACAACAAGTGGAACTCGTGGTACAATGAGGGGTGGTTACTCGTGCTCACTACAAGATATAATCATTTGCTCACACCGAGACTAGATCCGTGGCCCGTAAGATAAAGAGAGAGTGAAGAGGTAATACACAAATACACAAGATATAAGTGGTTCGGTCTCGTTGACCTACGTCCACTGAAAAAGGTATAATATTTATTACTTTGAACGATACAAGTGTAAAGATGAAGTAGAAGTGTATTACAAGTGTGTGTGTGTTTGAATGGTGGATTGATCGACCCCTACAAAGGAGGTGAAGTCTCCTTTTTATAGAGGATGCATGGGCCAGGTGTCGTGACCCAAAATATGAGTGACAGGCTTGGGCCCGGGAACTGGGCCTGCCTTCGAGAAGCCCATCCAGTTGGGTTTGGACCAGATGTTTGCGTAAAGCAAACCAGGTGGAAACGGTGTCCTGCCATTGGTCCACGTGACGCGTTGTGATTGGCCGTCCGGGGCGGCGCCCTGCCACTGGTACATGTGGAACGTTGCGGTTGACTGCAGGGATCTCCTTTTCTTCCTGTTGCCGGAACGTGTTAGGCGGTTCATCTTCTTCTGGAAGATTAACTGAAGTGACCCTTGACACCTAGGAAACTCTGCAGCAAGTAGGGCTTAGGGGAGGGGAGTTGTATCTTCTTTGCTGGAGCGCCGGATAGGAGCAGCAGGCCTGAGGTGTGTCTTGCTGTTATCTTTTGTGGGAGACCATCGCCAGGACTGGCGCAAGGTGTCACGTGGGTGGATTGCACTCCACATATGATGTTCATAAAAGCTGAACTCCGCGTTGAAGTTACCATTTCGAATGGCAAGCTCTCCGCGGGTGTAATATTGCAACGACGTTGTGGAATAGGGTGTACCTGCGTGCCAGAGTTGATACCCTACCCCTTCAAAGGGGTCCTTGCTTTGAGTGCCATCTCGTGTTTGGTTGCATGAAAGCTAATATTAAAAAAAAACTTTAATTGGATGTTATTTAATTATAAGAGAACTTGCCATCAACAGGCAAACTATACTTTCTCATAAAATAAATTTACTAAAGGCAAACACAGGCTCTCGCATGCACAGGCTCCCAGGGATGTCAGGCACAGGCTCCAGGGGATGTCAGGCCAAACTTGGGCATATGCACACATCTTTACCTTGCATTTCTGCAAGACAGGACCACAACTGGAAATCGTGACCTCTACGTCAAATAAAATTACTACAAACTGTTGGAGAATTCCTAGTCGTCCTATGGCTATGTGCGTGAAAGGAGGACTAGAGGAGTTGCTTGGCGTGCAAGGCAAGCATATCAATTAATTGTTGGCCGTTCAAAAAAAAGTTAGAACAGGATGTGTTATAGATAATTGTTATGGAATTAATTAATTAGGAATCCTAGTTATAGTCTATAGAATTAGATGGCTATAAATATTAAATACCATTGTTATTGGTAAGGATTACTCATTGTATTCAAGGTTTTGAGTTAAGTTTCCTTGATAGTAGTAATAAATTGTGAGTTTTTTGTGCTCTGTTCCTTCCTGTGTTTAGATTATTATAATAAGCTGGTATCAATCTCTTTACAAACTCTACACTACAAAGTTTTAATCCATGTTAATGTATGTCAAAAACTTGTATTTAAAATATGATTATACAAAATATAAATCATCCCTTATGTCTATGCTACCAAGTTTATTATAAGAGGGAAGGGACACCTTAGGCTTCAAGCCAAACTAGCTTAAACACCAGACCCATCAATCATAAGGATTGGATTTTTTTTAGAGAGAGTAGTGGAAGAACCAAGGACCTCACAATTTTACCATACCCATCAATCACACACACCCATGAGATCCAAAAACCCACCCACCTCTTCGGCGAGATGTTGCCGATCCCCCCCCCCCCCCCCCCCCCCCCCCCATGTCACATCGAAGCCGACCAACCTGGGGTGGTGTAGCTACTTTGCCGATAACCCGAAGCCGATCCCTAACACCAGGCCGTCACATGTGACTCTCGTGTGTAAAGGGACAATATTGATTACTATAAGTGTTGACAAACAATTTTAAAATTGCATGACTTTAAACTTTAGGTCGTAACTAGAGAGTTGCAAGAGCATTTACAAACATGAGATTAAACATGTGAATTGACAACTTATATTAGAACCAGAGATGCTCATTTCTCTTTTATCATTTAAATTTGAAACAAAATACCCAGTTACAGTTAGTTTACGATAGAAAACACATTTTTTAAATTATTATGTATAAACTTGAACATGACTGACTGATTTAGCAAAATGTGTTCACACCCGAACCCATTTATATTTTGTGTTGGTTCAAACATTGGACGGTTTAAAGTTTAAACCATGCCACACACTGCAGCCAGATTTCGTCAGTTTGGCCACACAGCCAAGATCATACATACATACATCCCTGGCTGGAACTATAATAGGCAAAGGTTGGGTGAGAACATAAAGCAAAAATGCCAGGGCCAAGCTGACCATGCGAGACTACAAGGTCAGATGAGAATCAAACAAATATCGAGCTTGAAGCAAGTTTTGATCAGATTAAATAAATAAGTGCAATGGTTTCCAAACAAATGTAAAACATCAGCAGTGACGACAGGAACTTTGTATAAGCAACAAATGTTACAACATATGATGTGTTCAATGAAACAAGAAAAATCACACTCCAAACATCTAAAACATGCTTGCTTACTATGAAAATTAAATATGATGACACTAGGTAACGAGTACATACGCGTTAAAGTCAACATAAACATCACCTCAAACGTCTCCTCCTGAGATCGCGAGATGTTCCACCTTCTAAACTCAAAGCACGTGACACGTTACTTCTTCTACTATTAGAAGACAGGTTTGACTGTGATATAGTAAGATCAATCTCTACAGCACCATCGGTTGACAAGTTATCCAACTGCACAACAGATCTTTGCGAAGAAGTAGAAAGTGGCAACGAAGGACTCATCTCTGCATTCTGAGGCTCCGGTTGAATCTCAACAGTTTCACCATAAAAAGTATCCATTTCTTGATTACCCGATAGAATCTGCGCATCTGTCCTCCTCAGAAGACTGTCACTTATGTAAGTTTCAAGATCCTCAACCAACCTTTCCGCATTGTTCAACGCAGACGAAATGGAAGAAAGTGAAGCAGCACTTTCCGAGATCACCCTAGAGAACTGACGAGACCGGTGGCGGCGACTGCCACCAGCCTCTGAACCATGTACCAACGAGGGATTGGTTTCAGAACCAGGAACCACACCTTGAAGATGGTTTTCCCCAATTGACCCGATCCCAATCCTAATCCTTCTAAGCGCTTCCGCTACCGGAATATGTGAAATCCCTCTAACAACCCTTTGCTGCCTAACACTCTCCACTCGTCGGGCCTGCGGTCTTGGAGGTATCTTAACCCCAGATTCCAACTTTGTCACAGGCTGACTCCTCCCATTCCCGTAAATCGGTGTAATACTCGAATCCGTCACTTCCCCTTTACAAACAGGACACTCTTTCGCATTCGCATCCACATACGACAACTGATAGAAACAACACCAACAAAACAAGTGACCACAACAAGTCAAAATCGGATCCCGAGCCATCTCCAAACAAATATTACAATCAAAGAAACCGCCACTCCCATCCTCATCCCCATCACCACCACCTCCCTCGTTATCCGCCTTCTTATCATCCAACTCCATCTCCAACGCTTTCGCCAGCTGGCTAACATCCCTCTTACTATTCCTCCCTCTCTCATCACCACCCGCATTCACATTCCCATCACCGTCTCCAACACGAATGCTGTCTCGATTAATGTTACCTACACCTGAACCAACACCTGACCCAATGACAGTCATATAACTCAATTCAGGAATATTCCTGGCCTGTCGCCAGCGTTGGCGTTGTCTCGCTCGAGCGCTAACCGCTTCAAGCTGCCTAAGGCGGTCCTCGATTCGACGCTGTGAGGACTCTAGGCCAGTTAACAAAAAAGGAGGAGGAGGTGGTGGTGGTAGGTCAAGTACAGGCTCTTGGTTTAAATCTAGATCCATAAGCATATCATCATTCATGTTATCAGCCATCTAGGGTTTACAGATCCCTAATTTTTCATCTCACTCTCACATAATAATATTTTCACTATCTACACAAATTAAAGCAAAATTAATAAAATTAAACATGGAATATGGGATTAACATAATTGAAAGGCTAGTGATATGAATTAAATAATATAAAAATTATAAATAATAATATTCTGACCTATTTTGTTGTGTTTTGAATAAATAAAAGGATATGGATCTATTGGTATTGAGGGTTTAAGTGAGGAAAGGGTGGTAGGTACGGCGGTGGTTAGGGCGGAGCTACGGTGGCGACGGCGGAGATTGGCGGACTTTTGGAGGGGTAGTGCTATAAATGATGATGGTGGTGATGATGATGATGATATATGGTTCACAAGATTGAGGTGCGGGATACGACGTCGTATGAGTTTCTCATCTTTGAATTTTCAGTTTTGAAAACATAGTTTCCTATGGTATGGGGGATTTATTTCCACGTATGATAAAGTTAATAAAATAAAATATTACCAACTGTGGACGGACTATCATCAAATTCCATAACTTGTCTAATATCTGTTTATACCCGGAAGCGTCCCAAGTTGACAAATCTAAGTAATGTTAATAAAATGATGTCGTCGGTTGAATTCTTACCAATTGATACTCGTTCAGTAACAGAATAATATCCAAACATAAGCAGTAGACACAAATAATCGTACTTTCAAATTATAATATCAAACCCTTGGCTAA